>PKMM01011795.1:63924-76021 GCA_002933915.1 Eutrema heterophyllum
CCCCCCCCCCCCCCCCCCCCCCCCCATGGTGCGTACCCAAATGACACTAGAGCATTCGACACGGTGGGAAGTCCCAAAAACTTTCCATCTGTGGAGGAGATTGTATCCCACTACGCTGGTCGTTCTTTTTCTGTCGAGCCTGAGGTCAACAATAATCATGCGAATCAATCGATGGTGAAGAGGTTAGACTCGAAGATGACACCCATACGAAGGTTTGTTAATGGATCACAGTATTTTTGTTTTAAAAAAAAAACGGATATTAGTGGACACTGTTTGTCTTTATGTCATCAATGTAAAAGTTAACGTATTTATAATTTTGCCTACACAACATACAGAAGAGTTCCCGCCTCCCAGACACACTCAATCAAAAAATGTTGAAGAGGCTGAAACAGAAGTTGGAAACCAAATGAAGGTATTAATAGTAGCAGATAACAAAGATGTCATGAGTCGTTATCAGTTGCTAAGTTTACACTTTCTAACATATTACCTAGGATCCGGAAGAGGCCATGCTGCCCTCAGAAGATGTCGAAGATGCTGCAACACAAGAAGACAACCAAATTAGGTATTAATAGAAGCAGATGAAAAATAAGTTGCTTAGTAGTAGGAGATGACAAAGATGACAAAGATGACAAAGATGACAAAGAAGACATGACTCGGTTTTAGTAGCTTTGTTTTTAGAGCAACATCACATCAGCAGATGTTCTTCTTCTCACGCATGGATAATATTTAGTTAACATACTGCAATAACTAATATATACCACAAGATCAGGAAGAGTCCCTGCTGTTTAAAAAGACGTCAACAAATGATGGTGAAGATATTAGAAACGAAAAGGACAGCCAAACAAAGGTAGTGAAATGTAATATTTGGGTTACCATTTCCATTTCAGAGAATGTATGTTATAACCATGGGTCAACACTAGTAGTTGTGGTAGTTTTTTTCATTGTTCATGTATTCATCTATTAACATTGGCAATTGCTAACTTCCCATGTTGACACATGTCATTCCAGGCAGCCCACAAAAATCAGCTCACTCCGGCAAACTTCCCAGGTTCGAGGAAAAGGTAAGATTACGAGGAAAACTATGGTCCAACCACGTTGACAATGAACTTGTTAACGATGTTATAGAAAACTTATTTGTTATCATGTGTAACAACTAACTTTCATTGTTATCACAAGACAACCCACCCAAATCAGTTAACCAATAACCAAAGGTAAGCCTCTATTATTTCTTCTCGGTAACCCTGTCAACACACCAGTTGCTAACTTACCTTGTTAACAATTGCAACTATGAAATGCCGTTCTTAGGTTGTGTAACTGTTTTTTTTTTTAACAACACATCAACATATAAACAATTCACCCATATCATCTTCTTCTAGGAAAGTACCCAGCGACGAACCAAATGTAAGAGTCCTAGTAATTTAATCTCACTTCTAGGTTAACGATTTTTCTGCTAACTTTTTTTACGTTAAATACATGTTTGCGCTTTTCTCAGGATGGAAATACCAATCCCCAGGATTCACCCATGAGAGACCAATTGGATGATCAAACTACATTTGCGGATAATTTGGAGTCAGGACGGACGAGGAAAAGCAAGCGCCCACGGATGATTTCAACCCGTCTCAAAAGCCCTTATGAATGTGAGCAAAGGCTATTTTTGCGCGCAGCCCCCCTAACGATGACGACGTACTATACCAGCAGACCATTAAGTCCTTGAAAGGGTTAGTTGAGCACTTTAATTTCAACCACTATCAATTTTGCTGCACAACATCACTTATTTTTGGTTAATGTTATCATGAATAGCAGGCCTATTTCAATCGGGGGGGGGGGGGGACTCAATTAACGGTCAAAGATATCAAAGATTTACTGGGCAGGCATAAATCAATGGCTGCAAATGTATGCTATATTTATTTATTGTACCTTTGTTACGTAATAAATATTATGTACGTATTACATAATCCATTAACTTTGTTTGTTGATACAGGTAATGGATGCTCTATGTACCCTCAGAAGGCACCTGATCAGAGTCGATCCTCTCAAGCCCAGAGTTCATATTTTGGAAACTAAGTTCGCCTCACTGCTAACGAAGTTGTATCCAAAATTCAACAAGGCTGTTAACAAGAGCGGATTTAAATTCTCGAAAGCCGTCATTAAGAAAATCGAGGGAGTGGGCGTTGCTGACTACGCCACATTATTCACTGATGCTGATTACCTCTACCTTCCTTTTAACCTTGAAATCAAGCACTGGGTGTTCCTTGCGGTTGACCTGTTATCCTCGAAGATTCTAGTACTCGACTGCAACGCCAACCTAAGGTCCGATGCTAGCATGTTTTCATAAATCCACCCCCTAGCTGTCATGCTGCCTTATTTGTTTAGGGAGGCGGCGCTGAACGACCAGATGAGGCAAGTGGTGAGTACTCAGTTTGAGATTGAATGAATTAGTGTTGTCCCCCAGATCACGTCCACCCATGACTCCGGTACGGTTGCCTTCTTCCTAATGCTTGATCATGCCCTCTTTGGCTTGCAGGCGTGTTAGGAATATGATATTTCAAAGGTGGAGATGGATACCAAGAAACTGACGGTAGTCCTCATTGAGAAATATCGGAGGCCAATCAATGCAGCAATCCCTCCCCCTAAGTAATTTATGGGTGTTTTTATTTTGGGACAATGAGTACGCCATGGAATGTCGAACTTGTGTGTGTTTTATCTTCTTAATGTTGGTTGTATGAGATTTTTTACGGTGGAACCCTTTTTAGCCGATAACATAATTCAGTAACACTTTAGCGATGCCGGTATTACGAAGATGATGAAATTATTTTTCACCATTTCATACAATTTTAGGCTTTCTGAACCCCCTAATTTTAAAATTACACTAACGACTTTAACTTTTGACATGTTAATTTCTATAACAGAATCACTCGGCAAACAACTATATTAACATATAACATAGTTAACATATAACTCAACTCAGATGCCTATAAATCAACCCCAAATTTTCTATAACTGCATCAATTCTCAGCCAACTCCGTTAACGTATTAATGTGATTACTTTTTACCAACGAGTTGTTTGGGAACATATATTTTATGTTATGGCTTCAACATTGTTTCATTGATGGTGGTAAATATTTTACATAAGGCACACCAGATCCTACGTAGTCGTCACTATAAACACAGCAAAAGGGGACGGTTACATACATTATTTATTTACATTTTTTAAACAACATATGGCTACAACCATCACTCACCATCTACTAAAGCAGCCATAATTTAACCCAAAAAAAGTGCAGTCCCATATCCACAGTCATGCTTTTAAACCCCCTGCAAAATGGACGCCCAAATGTCAACATTAAATCCCCATGTACACTATGCTTGTAATGAGTTTAGAAATTGGTTTATTACAGGCAAATGGACTTTGCATGTTGAACGGTTGTGGCCACGCCCACGGCAGCGTGTGCACTTTCTCTTTGAGACACGCTGAATATGATCGTTACCGATAACAAATTAGTTTGGCTGTTAACCATAACTTCATCTGATAATCTAACTCTATATATATATATATATCAATAACTATTTAACAGATGTTAAGTAAGAGTCACCTTAAATTCCCCACGGGATAAGATCCGCTGTTTACGCGGCCTACCCGATGGATGACGAACAACCGGAGGTTCCAGTTTCCCCCCGCCAACATCTTCATGCCTTGGTGCTAGGTGATCCATATCCGGGACCGACATTATAAGTTCCTTGTACGCCATCTTGTGATACTCGGTTGAGTAGTGAATACCAACTAGACTATCCACACAGATTCCTTCCCGTATTGCCGCCGCTATGGCATTGCAACAAGGTATGTGTATAAGCTGAAACTCCATGCAAGTGCAAGTTTGCTCCCATAGATGCACCGCGTAAGCGACGTCAAATTCATCCCATACCTCATACAAACCGTCACCTATTTGTTAACCAAGTTAACAATTGAATTGTTAACATTCCATATGGTAATGTTAACAATAACCTTCAGGAAACATTACCTATTTTCATAACAAAACAACCAGACGACTTATGGAAACCTTTAATCAGCATCTCTTGCACCTTTGGATTGACCACATCGTCCTTCGTTTCTGCAGACTCTCTCCTAAGGGCAAACCAAGAAACTAGAGTAGTACATATTGTTTCAAGAATGGAAATGGTTGGGTATTCGCGACACATTGTCATAACTTTGTTTAAAGCCTCCGAAATATTGCTTGTCATGACGTTGTATCGCTCTCCAACAAAGTGAGACCTTGCCCAATGCTTGAACCAATCCTTTCAAGATAAACGGCGCACTTACTATCGATAACTTTTATCTCCACAAAAGCAATATCAACTCACTTAGGCGGTATGCGCGCGCAACAAGCGATACAAGGTTGTTTAAATGCTGGGACTTGAACAGGTTGACGATATTTTGCTGCAGATGAACCACACATGCACCGTGGGACGACATTGGATAGACCTGTTCATATTCGACAACAGTGTTAGCATGCGAAGATAACTACAACCATTCCTAAAACCCTTAACGAGCAATACTAGAGACCTCAATCTAGTTGTACTTCTAAATAACATAAGCATACCTTTCAAATGCTAACGTATATTCAAGCATGTCAATCCGGTACTATGGCGCTTAATTTCCCAAGGAACCACTCCCACGAGTCATCGTTCTCACTGTTAACTATAGCAAATCTTAATGGAAACACCTGGAAATTCTCATCATACGCACTCGCTGCCATTAGACATCCTCCATAACAGCCACTTAAATGCGTTCCATCGATGGCGATAACTTTTCTCATGTAACGATAACCGTGAGCGCAAGCGTCTAGCGAGAAGAAGAGATATTTGAAACGCACTACACCAGTCGGACTGGTCTTGGCCTCTAAGGCCACCACTGAGTTTGGATTTGTGGTAAGAAGCTTATCGAAATAACGTGCTACCAATGCGAAACTACCTGCGGCGCTACCCATAGCGTTATCCATGGCTATCTCCTTTGCTCTCCACGCTTTCCAGTAACTAATGTGGAGGCTGTAATCTTGACGTAGTAGGCGGCGAAGATCACATGCTCTCGGTCCCTTTACGCCTAGACCATAACGTTCCCGCACCATATCCCCAATGACTACCGTAGTGGCTACTCGGTGAAAATCACCCCGCGCGTCCACACTACAAGTGTGTTGCTGTGTGGCATACCTTATTTCGGAACGTTCGCTGTCCTCCATCCTCTTCGCGTACACTCTCCATGGACACGAAGACCCGACGCACACCACAATGATATTCCCAAGACACGACTGAACGTAACGGAAATGGAACTTGCAGTTAATTGCATGTATAGTCAGCTTCATCTTGCAGTCATCTTGTGTCTTAAATATCCGCCCAACGTAGATATCATCTCCTTCGTAATGAACGTCAAAGATTCCCCGAGCCAATGCATTTGTTGTCAACAAATGGTGTTAAGTTTGGTTGTTAACAACTTGTTAATACCCGTTAAAGTAGTTATCATTAACAAAGCCGCTAACAGTGGTTGTTAACAAAGACAATTTCTCTCCTAATCCTGTTATCATCGAAAATAAGATTAGTCGCTAACTTTTATATACTATAGAGCGACCCTAGACCATCAAATGTTAACAACTGCGGGGCATACCTTCAACGACGGGATCGTCAAAGTACGAGGGGGGGGGGGCTTCTCTTTCGTGCAATGCTGGTTCTACTTTCGTTTCTCCACCAACATTCGGTGCATAGGTCAATATCACTGGGTTACTGGATAGCGAGAGTGGTGGGTAATTCATCGTCATGAGATTACCGGATAGTGAAAGAGGCGGGTTCCTTGAACATGCCCCAATATCACCCGTTCGAATTTCCATTTCTGTCATAACTCCCTTCCCCTCGTCCAATGGGCCAATAATGTCATGACGTGCATGGTTCACTCTTCCCTCTTGAAACGACGCATGCACCGCTGGGTCCGGAATGGGGTCCGCAAATAAGCATTCTATCAGGTCCTCACCTGTCAAACAAATAAGCCATCTATTATGTATGCTATCAAAGTTTACACGTGTTATGATTATTAGTAGATGTTATTTTCTTCCTTACCTACTAGAGATAAACGCAACTCAATTTCTTCTCGTGCATCCATGGCCACATCTTGTGAAAAACACTTACTACTCGACAGAAGTAACCATTCCCTATTTGAAAGAAATTCCTGTGGATTGGTCTCTTAGGTTGTTCCTTCGGTCCTCTTCCTCTTTCTCGAATCAACCGTAGAGCTAGGATTGGAAAGAGGGGGAATTAGGCTGCTGGTAGGTGGGAGAATAGGCTTTTGCTCTTTTAGATTGAAAAGGAACCGTTTGATGTCGACAACGACGAGGAGCTTACTGACAACATACTTAGCTCTGTTGGCAAGACGTTCACTTCACCGTCTGTTTCCACGTAGGCTTCGGCCAGCGTTAGCTGCAACCCCGCATCTCGACATGCCCCAGGGACCATGCTGTTATCCGTTATTCCATCAACATCCATTCGATCTACCACATGCGTATTGTGGGGAAGGGAATTCTTAGCATCATGATCTTCTGCCCTACCAAATGGCCTTGGAGCTCCGTGAAAGAGACGCCACAACTCTGAAATATCACGGGGAAGGTCAGTTGGCTTCCTTCTCCCCTTACCACAAACACTGTCGTTGAGAGTGGTTGGTTCTTTCGATACAAAACCTGGCAAATTAAATGTTAACTCAATTAGCGATCCAGATTAACATCAACTAAAGTAGGTGGACACCAAAATTGTTCGGTACGTGTTAAGTTGATTACCTTTATTACCTGTTAACCGACTGCTAAAAGATTCTCCAGGTGTTACCTCTGGTCGCAAGTTTATCATTAACAAAGCCGCTAACAGTAGTCAGCACCGCGCGAAGAAACTTGCTAGGATTCCGGGATAAATTAGTTATCGATCCAACCAGGTTAACCGATATATCAGCTGCCCTGTTAACTATTTCATTCTCCATTAAGTCCATTATACTTTGGAAAGAGTTAACGTTTTTTCTTGAGTAGAATCCCTAACCCTAACCCTCAGAAACACCTCCTGCAGGTCGGCTCTAATGGCTAAGAATAAAGCTGCATCCTCATCATTGAAAACATAGATCGGTGATTTTTTCCAATCTGGCCCTAACATCCAAAGTAGACATTGGTATGTTATATCGATTTCGCGATGAGGACCCAGGTTCATCCTCCATCGGATAGCATCCTCCATGGCCCGAAAGGTGTCGCCTTCTTTCAGATTGACGGAGTAGTTGAAAGTGTTTAAGTCGGACTCGTGATCCCAACTCCCATCACTCATTTTCCTCCACTCGCCACGCAGTACACAAACTATCAGAGACATCGATGTTGCTTCTGAAGGGAATATTTCTAGTTAGTTAATAAAATCTAAGAGTTAACTTGATTAACGATCGTAATAGTTATAGGTAGAACAAATAAATATAGATTCTTGACATAGACGAAACAGTTATGGATCATAACTAACATAGCCATAAATTAACTGAGTACCTTATTTCTATTGTCCGGATTGAAGAGACAAGTTTTCTCTATAATTTCGCTCTCCACAACATTAAAGAACAAGAGGAATGTTTTTTTTTCTGGAGTTGCAGATATAACTCTCGCGTACATAAATAGAGAAGACAACAATTTTTTAATGTTATTTAATTTACCAATGTATGTTTTCATTGCTTAAGTTATCACCCACATAAAAAATAGATTCACAAAATCTGTTGCAGGCGGCGCGGCTCCTTCCCCCAAGGTAAATCTTCCCAAATAATCCTACATTTAATGATGTTGTCGGGGCATTTAATGCAACTTTTTGATTCAGCGTTTGTGTAACACAATCGACGACGTCATCAACATAGGGGCAAAAGAGTCACAAAATCTTGGTCTGAGAAGAGAGAACTAAAAACAAAGTATCCATTGTTACTAAACTAATTTCATCATCATTCGTTCATATACACCTAACTAACCCTATATAATAAAAATAAAATCATATCATCATCTAAATCTAAAGTATATCAAAGAGGAGGCTCTTTTTGCCACATGGCAGCACCACGATTAAAGTTGGTATTTGCATTATTTATTAATTCATTTTTTCTCTCCTACTATCTCTATTGCCAAACACTTTTGTTAATGACAACTAATTAATTTGCTTAGCTGTCAGCACCTCATTAATTCGAGAATTAAGTAATACTTTTTTCCATTTTCCTTGCTATCCCTACTTTCAAACACTATTACTCAATTAACTAATTTTAAAAACTTTTAGAAAAGAAAAATTTTAAACAAAACATTCCATATATTCTGCAAAATTAAACAATTACGCAAATTAATAATACTTGAATGAGATTATATTTGAGTTTTAGTCGATCGATACTACTTTATATATTTTGAAAAAACAAATTTTATGATAATTAACTATTACATATGAGAATATAAAATAATAATAATATTTATCAAAATGAAAGGAAAAATACAAATGCGAATTACAAATGAGAATTGACAGATTAAAATAATTAAAAATTTAAAAATAAATTAAAATTTATTTACAAAATTATAGATTTATTTTATAAATTCGAAGTAATGATTTATTTTAAGTAAGAATTAGTCACAAAAAGAAATTTGGATACTAATATAAAATTTGGTTGCAATAGATTGAAATTGAAAATTTACGAATTTGAATTATTTTAAAACAGAGGATATTCCATTTCCGATGTTATTAATATCATTCGAAAATATTAATGATAAATCTAAATCCAAACATTAAATAGATATTCAATTCGAATAATATTAACAATAAATCTAATTAAGTGTGTTTTTATGGTGAAATCCGAAAATATATTGTAACTACATTGATATTCTACAAATAAATATGGCATGTGTATTAAAATTTTGAACATACACTATACAACATTAATTTGTGATTATAATGAATTCGAAAAAGTAATTATATTCGATTATCATAAATTCCTGTATGTTTTTAGCAACTATATTGTCGAATTATATTCGAATAATCTTTTTTGGTATCATTTAATTTAATATTCAGTTGTTTTCTAATTTTCAGCCTAAAACAACTCAGCATTATATGAAAAAGGAAGTACATGAGAGCAATTTTGATTATTAGCATTTATTTAAAAATTTATTCAAATTTGGTTAGTTATAATTACTATCTTCAAAAAGGCATGCAAATTTGTTTTAAAAAATTATCTATTGGCAAAGAGTAAAGTATATCTTATTAAAATATTTTGTTTCCTGATTCATTGCCATTAATTTTGATGTTATTAATTTTGAAAATTTTGAAATATTTGAACAATAAATTCGTAACAATAATTGGTATATAAAATCTGCATCTAATCAATTAAGATATTTATTTTATTTTTAAAATAGATAAACCTAATTTTTCTCATATACGCTTCCCTGCTTATAAATATACATTCTACCAATGTCATTCACCATTCTTTCTGCATATTTTCTTATTTTTGTATGGCTACTAATATTTTTTTATTTGATTCCATGTAGGTATGATATTGACGAATCAGTGTTAAAATATTCAGATTATCAGGCAATGGAGTGTTGGTGAATCACTAAAATCCATATTAATTAAATGAATATGTAAGTTAGTTTTCAAGTTTTATGACAAAGCTTTCTTTTATAGGTTAATTGTTTCTTCCATATTTTTGGTAGTTTAAGACGGATTGATCATAAAATGGAAGAAGATAGCACACGCCTTTGATCATCAGATGGAAGCCAAGCGTACACTTTACGAGATCAAGCTTCTTCGCCCATCTGTATCATGAAAACTGTATTATTTTCATTTTTTGTTGAATTATAATCTTAAATTAGATGAACAATTTGATGTTTGATAAACAAACAAATAATGATTAAGTTTTTTTTTTTAATTGTTATTTCAACAGATTATAGCTATATGATATGTGGTTTCCTCCACCACTGCGAAGACAGTTCATTGATGTTTATATGGCCAATGAGTTTAACGACATTGCTCTTCATTGATACATCAGAATTAACAAGAAATTTTCGGAGGAACACTGGTAACTGTTTAACAAATGTTTCGGAGGAACACTGGTAATTTTCAGGATTAACAAATGTTTCTAAAGTAGAACAAACATGAATCTACTTGATTTTTTTTTTGTTCTTACAGTGATTTCTTTTTTTATTGATGTTTTTTCAATCAAGAAAAGCTATAAAATATTGTTGGTTTGTTGAAGATGTCATCGCCCTTCACAGGGGCAATTCTAGCAATATATTTGACTGGGGGCATAAAATTATATAACACTAAAATATCATCTTATCTTATAAAATATGTTACATAAGTAGGTTTATTTTCACATTTAAAAGAAAGAAACATATCATTCCAAATTTGATGCAGTTATTTTAGGATGACTAGTCAAATGAGAAAATAAAAAAGGAAGCAAATGTCTATAAGAAAAGGAAAATAGAGATTTGATGGAAAGAAATTTAAATCAAGTGGGGCAATATGGAATCCGACTGTGAAATTAATGGGGGCAATAAAAGGAATTTGCATTGAATTTCAACGATCATTCCAAATTTACTTAACAAAATTACATTTTTGTTAAAAAATAATGGGGGCAAGTGCACCCATACCTCTCTTCCTAGATTCACCCCTGGGCTCTTCACCTCATTGTCTAATCATGTTTTCCTTTTTTCTGTGTTTTTGATATGCAAGAAATTTGTAGACCACATTTCATTTGTTAATGATTTGATTTATTATTAAGGAGATGTGAGCATTTAATTAACCTAATTTTAATAATTACAAAAAACTGATCTATTAATCGTATATTAATTAAAAGGTTTCTTAATTTCTTTACTTATAATATTAGTGAACGTATTACTTTATAATTAGTAATATGCATAACAACATAAGAATTTTGTTATGTATATAGAACTGAATATTCTGGGCGAGGATGGACGAGTTTTGTGATGAACCATGCATCTTTGAAACACATTTGGTTTTGAATTGCATTGACGACATCCGTCAAACTCTCAAGTCCGGGTGCAGCTATGGACCTGAACGAGGATATCATTCTAAAGACCGGTTCTTGATTTGGTTTAGACAGGTTATTTCGTTTCTGGTTTAAAGTTGGGGTGATTTTGTATGCAGGTGATTTCAACCTTCTTAAGCACATCGAAGATGAAGAATAAAATGGAAGAGAGAGAATGAAGTCAAGAATCTCAAGATCTTGATCGTTGCTTGGGACTAGCCCTGGGCATAAAACCCGGACCCGAAAAACCCGAACCGACCCGAAAACACGAACCGAACCCGAACCGAATTTTTTCGGTTCCTATCTTCTCCAACCTCGGGTACCTGACCCGAATCCGAACCCAACCCGAAACCCGAATTCCAAGGGCTAATTTATATTTATATTGGGGTTATTGGGGTTATTTGGGTTATGTTCGGGTTATCTCTGGTTATTTTTGGTTTATTTTGGATTATGTTCGGGGCTTTTTGGGTTTTTTGGGTTTTTTCGGGGTTTTTCAAATTTTTTCGAGTAATTCGGGTTTTCGGTTCCATATCGGGTTTTATTTAAAATTCTAAACCAGACCCGAACCCGAACTGAATTTACTCGGGTCCAATTTGGGTCTTATCATCTCCAATTTCGGGTACCCAAAACCCGAGAACCCGATCCGAACCCGAACCCAAAACCCGAATGCCCAGGGCTACTTGGGACTGTGTTGTTTACCATTGCCTTGCTTCTTAAGAGTTTTTTTTTTTAAAATTTTAATGTTAGCCATTATCTTATATATGTTGCTTTTATCTATACTATTAAAAGAGAGACACAATTGTGTCCAAACAATGACACATTCATTTTAGTCTATTATTATTTTGGATAACTACTATTTCTAATGTCAAACAAATATTTTTGGTTAAATTAAAAAATTAATTATATTTGGTTCAACTACATAGTAGTTTAATTAATTAATTCGATTATATATATATATATATATATATTAATTTTAATTTGTAACTAAAAATTCAGACGTAATAACTTCTTATATCATAAATTATACGAAGTTATACGATT
>PKMM01011795.1:76792-162141 GCA_002933915.1 Eutrema heterophyllum
ATATGATAAACGATATGTTATTGCATATTTTTATCATAATCAATCAGCCTAAAATTTTAAATATTTGAAATTAGTAAATACTTATATTATTCTGTAATATGAACGGACGGGTTAGAATTATGTTTTTATAATAGCGGTCCTTTTCAGATTAATATGAACGGGCGGGTTATAATTATGTTTTTATAATCACAGTCATAATTCATACTAGAAAAAATTAAATCTACAAAAACAAATTATATCTAAACACAAAAATAACTTTGATTTTAGATCCATATGAAATAATTGATTGTGATTTTAGATCCATGTTGACATAAGTTTTAAAACTATATAATATATTTATACTAAAAATAAAATTGTTAATAAATCTCAAACTTTTACATCCACGAATATATTTTATCGAAAAAATAAAACTAAACCTCCTAAAACAAAATTTAAAACTTACCCGTCAGAGAAAAAAATAAAAAATTGCGTTCTACCCTAGCCTTCTCTCCCAGGCCCGAAGACGGAGGCGCCGCGTAAGGAGCTCCTCACCTGAGATGTTTCTCCTCCGCCGGTGCTCCTCCTGACCAGCTCGCATCCTGACCGAAGGTGCGTTTCTCTCTCTCGGGCTAGCCAGACGACCCGAAGAATATCGATCTCAACTATCCGCCGGTGTGGATCTGTGCCGCCGGCGAGAAATACCTCCGATTTGCTCCAGATTGTGAATCGCAGAAGCACGGAATGGATCGTCATCACGCTTGCTCCTCCGGTGTTCCTTCTTCTCTCAACGGTGCATCTTTGCCCTGAAACCATCGGTACACCTCTCTCTCCATCGTTTGTGATTTCCGGCGAGAAGCTTCTTCTGTCTCAAAATCCCATTCTCCGGTCCATAATGAATCTCTGCCGCCGCCTCCGACATCCCTGAAGCCACTGTCACGTCTGTCCGGATTTTGCTTGCCGTCGCTGTTGCAAATCCCCCTCAGACCCAATCTCACACTTTGTGAAGGAATTTTTGATCTACGAAGAGGAAGACTATTGGAAACGGGTTTGGAATTTTCTCCTCATTTCGAAATCTCCCCTCTCTGGTTTTGGGAATATGCTAAAAAATTATTTCCTCTTTGTGTTTGGTGGACGTTTATGCTTTGATTCTTCCTCTGTTTCATAAGCTTTTGTGGTTTTGTGTGTTTTTCTCGGTATATCTAGCGTATTGCTAAGTTTGGATCTGTTGTTTATCTAGCTTTCTGCTACGGTTTCTGTGTCAGATCTGATTGAAAAACTGATTGAGAAATTGAGGAAACTGGTGTGATTCGGGAGTCTCTGGGTTTGCGATCCTTTTGTCAAGCTTTGTTTTGTGTGATCTGGTGTTGGTCGAAGATTGGTTATCCTTTCTAGCATCTTGCTAAGTCCCACACCATTTCTCATCACGGTTTCTGTAGAAGATCTAGTGGGCTATATCAATTTTATCTACAATGCAGAGAAATTCAAACTGACCTTAATAGGAAGGTGTAATTTAATCTGGAAGGTCGAAGAACTGATGCTATGATTAGCATTTTTCCGTAAGCAAGAATATGGTATTCTCGTCATTTTCTTCACAATTCCCTCGTACGGAGGTGTATCTTTGTGCTTTAAGTAAGAAATCTACAGTTGATTCAGGTTCGATGGGGTTCCAAAAACTATCCAATAAAAAGATATGAACACCATCGCCTGGAATTGTCAAGGAGCGAGAGCCTACTTGACGAAGAAGCACATGCGGGAGTTGCACCGTTGTTTTGCTTCTGACTTCCTTTTTCTTTCATTCTTTCATGCAAAACCTTTAAATTTCTTTTGGTTATAATAAACTGTTCACCGTGGAACCAGAAGGTCGAAGTGTTGGACTAGCACTTTTCTATATGGATTCTTTTGAGGTTATGATTTTGTTTTCGAATAATTGTATGATCGACATCGAGACTATGGTCGATGGAAAAAAGTGTTTATGATATTTGTGTATGGTGATCCGGTCGTTAAGTGCTGTGAAACTTTTTGGGAACGTTTAACTAGGATGAGTCTATTGAGGACGGGAGCATGGTTTATGATCGTAGACTTCAATGAGATTACATGCAATTAGGAAAAGAGAGGTGGTCGAAAGCGTCTTGAATCATCTTTTTTACCGTTTAAAATTATGCTGTCAAATTGTGGTATGATTGAATTCCCGTACAAGGGAAATTTCCTATCTTGGCTCGGTTATAGAAAATCTGGAAGAGTTCAGTGTCGACTGGATAGAGCTATAGGTAATGAGGAGTGGCATCATCTCCTTTCCCACACTAATGTGGAGTATTTAAAGTTATGGGGGTCAGATCATCGGTCAGTCTTGGCTAGAATCCCATCAAAACCGGGCATAGTCCACAAGAGTTTCCATGGGACAACTAAACATCGACGGGCATGAAATAGAATCACCAAGATTAAAAAATCTGACGATTAAAAAATCTGACGGATCTTGGGCAGAAGATGAAGACGACATAGAGAAGGTAGCCACATATTATTTCCAGAATCTCTTCACGTCGTCGCAGCCAAATGACTTTGAGGACGCTCTCCGGTACGTTACCGCACAAGTCTCCCCAGAGATTAATACTTCCCTCACCCGACCTCCAACAGACGAAGAGATAAAAAAGGCCATCTTTGAGATAAATCCCAAAAAACCGCCCGACCCGGATGGGATGACGAGCTTATTCTACCAGAAGTTCTGGGAAGTGACAACGAAAGATATCATCATGATGGTAAAAGACTTCTTTGTCACAAGAAGTTCTTATGATCGCCTCAACCAAACTAATATTTGTTTAATCCCGAAAACTGAGAGGTCGAGAGAGATGACGGTGTTCAGACCCATCAGCCTGTGCAACGTAAGCTACAAGATCATTTCCAAAATTTTGTGTAAACGACTAAAGGGTTTCCTCCCGAAGTTAATCTCAGAGACTCAATCAGCCTTTGTGGCTAGATGTCTGATCACAAATAATATATTGGTAGCTCATGAAATCTTCCATGTCTTACGAACGAATTTGCAAATCTAAATTTGTGGCAATAAAAACGGATATAAGTAAGTCATATGATAGGGTGGAATGGAGTTTCTTGGAAGCTCTAATGCTTAAAATGGGCTTTGATGCGAAGTGGGTTTCATGGATCGGATGGTGCATGTCTTCGGTTTCATATCAAGTCCTCCTTAATGGAGAGCCGAAAGGAAATATAAGCCCATCTCGGGGTCTTCGTCAAGGATATCCCCTTTCACCCTTCCTATTTATCATCTTTACTGAAGCTCTTATCGCTCAGCTCCAAGGAGCGGAAGCAGAAGGGCGTATAAGAGGTCTAAAAATAGCGCAAGCAAGCCCAGCGGTTTCCCATCTTCTGTTTGCGGATGATAGCCTTTTTCTGCAAAGTGGATGTCCTACAATGTGAAGAGTTGATGAAGATCATAAATTGCTATGGACGAGTTTCAGGACAACAACTAAATGTCTCAAAATCGTCCATCCTATTCGGAAGTAAAGTGGCCCCCGAGGTCAAGACTGAACTTAAGAGGACGTTAGGTATTTCGAAGGAAGGAGGTATGGGTATGTATCTAGGCCTCCCCGAAAGGATATGTGGCTCGAAGAAACAGGCTTTCGCCTTTATTCAAGAGCGTCTAAATAGCCGAATTAATTCATGGTCAGCAAAGCTCCTATCGAAAGGAGGTAATGAAGTCCTTATCAAATCGGTTGCTCAAGCTCTCCCGACCTATGTTATGTCATGTTTTCTCCTACCCCAGGAGATTATTAATAAACTCAAAGGCGCTATCTCAAAATTCTGGTGGAGTACCAAGAAAAATAATCGGGGCCTACATTGGATAGCATGGGACAAAATCTGTCTCCCCATAGATAAAGGCGGTATGGGCTTTCATGATCAAAAGAACTTTAATCTTGCACTCCTTGCGAAGCAATTATGGCGTCTTATCCAATTTCCGTCATCACTCCTCGCCCGAGTTCTAAAAGGAAGGTATTTACGATACTCAACCCCGATGGAAGTGGGGAAAGCAAACTCCCCATCTTATGGGTGGCAAAGCATAATGGCTTCTCGCAGTCTCCTCCAATCCGTTCTAAAGAAATCGATAGGATCGGGTTTTAATACGAAAGTTTGGCAAGACAATTGGATCCCAGTAATTCCTTCTAGACCAGCCGCAGATAATGGCATCGTTTACAGAGACCCGCTTCTCTATGTTGGACACCTGATTGACTAGAATACCAAGGAATGGAGATTGGAGACTTTGCAGAACCTAATCGCCCCCGAAGACATCCCGTTAATACGGAGTATTAAGCCGAGCCGAGGCTACAAGGCGGATGTTTTCTGCTGGAATCATACTACGTCTGGCATATACTCGGTAAAATAAGGTTATGCACTCGCAATTCAACTGAAGGAGGAAGAAGGGCCGCAACAGATCCTCGAGCCCAGTATCACACCTCTAAAAAGAAAAGTCTGGACTTTGAATACACCAAGGAAGATCCAACATTTCTTGTGGCATGCAGTTTCGGGGTGTCTTCCCGTATGTAACAACCTGGCAGATCGTCACTGCGGTACGGACCAGTTCTGTCTGAGATGTGGAGCAGAGGTGGAATCTATAAATCACCTTCTCTTCGAGTGTCCCCTAGCAATCCAGACCTGGGCACTTTCAGGGATTCCATCCAATCCGGGCTTTTTCTCGAGTGATTCTCTATACAGGAATTTCGATTATCTCCTTTGGCGTGCAAAGGAAGGAGGTGTAATGGAAAAACATCTAGAGGTTTTCCCGTGGATAATCTGGTATATTTGGAAGGCCAGGAACGATAAAGCCTTTAATGGCAAGGATGTATCACCCGTTGATACCCTTCAACTCGCCATCCATGAAGCAGAAAATTGGAAAGTTGCACACGTGGTCTCGCAAATAGATGAAGAAAGTGTCAACCCACCGGGCCCGCCCCAAGGTGCTGAGAGAAGCGGACCAAGACCTCGTTGTCAAATCGATGCCTCATGGGCATCCGATGACGACCTGTTTGGGGGTGGGTGTATAATCAAGCTTAAGAACGGACGAAAAACTTTCGACGCCTTTGCGAAGGAAAGAACTTTATCCCCCTTCATGCTGAATTTAATACCTTATTATGGGTCATGAAGACTGTCTTGCTTCTAGAAGTACTAGCGATGAATTTTGAATCTGATTGCCTACAGCTGGTTAAGGTGATCAATGAAGAGGAAGAATGGCCTGCTCTGGCTTCGGAAATTGATGAGTTCAATCATTTACGTTATACTTTTGTCTATTTTGATATTTCCTTTATTCCACGTGTTTTCAATGTCCGTGCCGATTCCCTTGCAAAAGGGGCTCGAGCCCGATGTATTGTCTTTTCCCATGTAGACTCTTTGATTCCGATCTGGATGGCCTTCGAGGCCACCCTACTCAAATCATAGTTATAATATATGGTGCTTTTGATGTCAAAAAAAAAAAACTTACCCCCGTTCTAGGGCGGATTAGAAAACGATTATGTCAACATAATGAACTTCCGTTACTTTTCATATTGAGTTCCCGTTCTAGGACGAATTAGAAAAAACAAATTATATCTAAACACTAAAATAATTATGTGTTTCATATGACAAAAATTAAATATACAAAAAAATTATATCTAAACACAAAAATAAACACAAATTATATTACAAAAAAAAAAAATTCCCGTGCGGGCGCACGAGTTAAAATATAGTTGATAATTACAATATATAGAAACCGATCTATTTGTATCGACACATTTTATATATTTTAAAGTTTAGATATGTTAAGAATATAACTGAAAACGAAATGCTTTTAATATACAAAAATCATTTAGTTTTTAGCATTTTTTATTGTTTTACGAAAATTTTATTCAGTTAAAATATTATTGAATCATTCGGCTCTTTTGTTAGTTTCACTACAAGAAAACACAGTTTTTGTGACTACCTTTTGCGACTATTTTTTTGGTCGCAAAAAAAGAAGGACGTTATTGTGACTGATTTGCGACTAATAAGCGACTACTAATAATGCAGAGGCACAATAGTCGCAAATTACCGACGAAACAAAGTAGTCAGACAAGAGTCGCTTATTTGCGACTGTTTAAAGACTTGGAACAATAGTCCCAAATTTGTGACTGATTTGCTTCAGTTTAGCAACTTCACTCGGTTTTTAAAAAAAAAATTCATCAATATATAATTGTAAATATGTTAATTTATAATTTTTAACATATTTTTGAACTGTTATATACACATAATCATTGTAAAGTCATATTCAAACCTTCTAGGTTCTTAAAGTTTATGGTTTATGGTAAAGGTTTTTGATTCTACTCATAACATGTATAAGTAGTCACAAAAGGATCCCAAATTTGCGACCGTTTAGCAACTCCACTCGATTTTTTATTAGTACTCACAAAATGGTCCCAAATTTGCGACCGTTTATCAACTCCACTCGATTTTTTTTTTAAATCCTAAATTATAAACTCCAACCACAAACCCTTAACCCTAAACCCTAAACCTCTAACCCTTAATCATAAACTTGATATAAATCTTAAATTGTAAACTATATCTTACACATAAACATCAAATAATATACAAAAAAATTCAACACTTACAAATTTTTTAAATAAAATCATCTATAAATCCTAAATTTTAAACCCTAAACCTCTAACCCTTAATCATAAACTCTAAATCTTAAATTGTAAACTAGATCTTACACATAAACATCAAATAATATACAAAAATATAACACTTACAAAAATTTCAAGCTAATCATAACATGTACTAAGTGTTACATGTGTTTTATAAGGAATGATTTTGAAAGATAGAAATTCTCACAAAATTTACTTATATTTAAGTTTTAACATATTTTTGAACTAAGATACACAAAATCATTGTAAAGTTATATTCAAACCTTCTAGGTTCTTAAAGTTTAGGGTTTAGGGTAAAGATTTTTGATTCTACTCATAACATGTATAAGTAGTAACAAAATGGTCCCAAATTTGCGACTAATTTGCGACAAAATGACAAAAATAATGAAAGTTTCTCATTGGCTAATTCATTGAGACAAAGATTGAGATCCTCCACCGTTGATTGTTTAATCCAATGGATAAGGATTGCACTTGCTTTATCTTTTTTTTTTTTTTAATTGAGTTTATCTTTCTCTCTCTCCTTCCTACGATTATTCTTCTTCTTCCTTCTCTTTCTCTCTCTCTTTCCTACGATTCTTCTTCTTCTTCTTCTTCTTCTTCTTCTTCCTTCTCTTCCTCTTTTAATTGAGTTTATCTAACTCTTTTTTTTTTTCCAGATCCAGCCGTTGTCGACGAGAAGCTTCATCTCGGAGGAGGAGGAGGTAGTGAGCGGTTGACGAAGAGGAATTGTAGATCTGAGCCGCCATTCGTGGCGTTAGTCGGCGAGGGGTTCAGTGGGTGTGTGTTGCGAGCTGAGGAGGATTCGCGGAGGTCGTCGATGTGACCAAAGCAGCTCTGGAGGAGTCTGATGGTGGCGATAGGAGAGGCTGGCCTTGTTGCCTGTCGGCCCAACTAGGGTTTCCTTCTCGACCGGATCGAGGGTTGGTCTTGAGACGAGGCTGTTGAAGAGAGGTCGGCGAGGCGAGAGAGGTTCCTAACTCAATCATAGGAGGTAGAGAAACGGCTATGAGGATTCTCGGAGCCGAGATCGGAAGGGGATGTGAAACACGGGGAAGCGTTTGCGGCGACGTCGTTTTTATTTTTATTTTTTTTTCATTTTGTGTAATTAATTAATTTAATAAATAAAAATATTTTTTTGGAATTTTTTTTTGTTTTTTTAAATTTTTTGTTTTTTACAAATAGTCGCAAATCAGTCTCTAAATTAGGACTGATATTGAGAGTCACAAATTAGTCGCAAAAGAGCGACTGTTTTGCGACCACTTTATTTAGCGATCAAATATTTGCGACCATTTTGAGACTCTTTTGGGAGTCGCAAAAACTGTATTTTCTTGTAATGTTTACTGCTCATCCGTAACCAATCAAAGCCTTTTTCCACTTAATGAAGACTTTTTAATAATATTATTTTCATTAAAAAAAAAAAATTTTAGAGTAATTTCTCTAACTAAACTATTTTATTAGATTTAATATTTCAAACATTTTCTTTTAACACCTAAACCTAACTTAAGAGCGACTAGGTAGTTGAAATTCAGATTAGTGTTTATGTTTTCTTAATTTCAAAATTTAGTTTTTCTTTTTAATTCGGGGTAGTTCTTATATTTTCTTTGAAATTTTAACCGAATCTTCATGTTTTATATATACATTTAATCGTCTATATTATTAACTATATTTGTCTCTTTCCGTTTTATGGTCATGAGTACTACATAGTTCAGCAATTTTAATCCTTATACACTAACAATAGTAGTATAGTGTTACGGTGGTGTGGTAACCATTGGTCCACTTGCTCATTCTTCTTTATTTTATTCAATTTAGGTTCGCTATTTTTCATATTCGCTATTTTCCATCTAGGATTTAGATTTATGTAGTTACTAGATTAGGACCTGCATATATGCGGATTTATAATTTAATATTTTATAACCCGTTAAAACAACTAAAAATGAAAAAAATGAAAAACAAAATTAAAACACCGGTAAAAGTAATTAATATACAAATTTGGAAGTAAGTTTCCGATGAAATAAATATATATACCTAGAATGAAGAATTTGGTGTAGATGATGCAATAACTTTAGAAACGATTATTGGACTTTTGATTTTTTGGTATGTAATTGACATACTATCAAAATGTTTATATAGAGGTTAGACATTAGAGTTTATTTTTTTCCTTTTAGGATTAGTAATCATTTTTTAATTTCATTATTCTAAAAGGGAAAACTTAGGATTTTTTTTTCTTATTAACTTTGTCTTTTAGGATAAATAATTTTTTTTTTCATTTTTGTTTATTAACTTTACTTTTTAGGATTATGAATCGCTTATTATTTTTTGAAATTTAAAATTTTCCTTATGTATATATCGATTTTAAGTTTTTCCATTATTAATATTTGATTTTTCCTTTTTTATTAACTTTCGTTTTTAGGATAAATTTACATTTTCTATTTTCCTTTTTGGTTCGTAACTTTACCTTTTAGGATTAAAAATCGATTAGAAATTTAGTAAATTTTTTTTACACATGTTAGAATATGATCGATTAACTTAACACGTGTCGCGATCTGGTGAACTAGCAATTTTGAAACATTCAACTTTATATAAGAAGATATTTTTTTTATGGTTGTCATACTTTACGTTTTTCAATTTGGGTTCGCTATTTTCCATTTAGGGTTTAGATTTCCATAGTTATATGTTTGTTAGGAGACCTCATTGCTTTCCTCTTGGCCGCTTTCTCGTCGTGAGCCAATGAGTGGCTCTCTCCCTCATGGATCACCAACTCTCCTTAATGTATGGCAAGGCCTTGGTCCAATTGTGTGGAACACTCGCCAATCTCCATTCCTCTAGTCTCTCCTTGGCCGTGGCTAGCTTCCCCACCCTTTGCCTTGAGCTCCTTGACCGTTTTCTTCAAGCTCTTCACCGTCTTGACAAGCTTGCAAATTGTTTTGTCTTACCATTTGCACCACCGTTGAAGGAGTTTTGTTTGGTTGTGTGCATGGCTAGTGGCAATGTTGGGCATCACCCCATCATATGGGTAAAAGTGGTACCTCTCACTTCCATATGTAGGCAAGTTAAGGGACGGTTCGGCTACATCTTCTTCGGATCCATTACCCTCCTCGGTGGTGTCAAACTTCCTCGCGGCCGTACCCCTATTGATTCTCTTCTTGCGTACTAGGTCAATGGGCGGGTCCATGGCTGGGTTATAGAAATGATCTTTAGTGGGGTAAAATAATATATTCCTTTTTTTTTGTTGAGACAAGTGAGAGAGGAGTTGGGTAGCAACACTTGAACCAGGTATTCCCTTTCGAGCTTGAGGTTGTAAGCGAGCTTGCATCCAACCCTTCCCTTGAGGAATCTCGTTCTTGTGAGATAAGATTCATCCAATAAGTCTCATTCACCTTGTCATTCGACAACTTGATCCCCTTGGCCTTTAGAATAGGCGTTATGAGCCAACCAATGCTTATCGCGGCTTTCTTTCCTTTGGTTCCATACGCCCATGCTTTGTAGCAAAACAAGTGTCACACCAAAATAGTTGCTAGAGATGGTGTCCTCTCATTGCCTTTGAACATAATCCCGTTGTGGAAAGTCTCTAGAAGGGGTTTCAAACCGAGGGCCATTAACTCCAACTCGTCGAGTGCAACCGTTCCATACTCCACCTTGGAAAAGAACATGTGAGCCAACACCTTGTGCGCGTATTTAATCGCCGGGTTACGGATGTGAGATGTCTTGTTTGCGCCCGGATGGTAATGCCCGTAGCCAATGGTGTCCCTTAGGTGTTTAAGCTCCTTTCCAGGGTAATAAAAGTATGGTCCTCCTTGGGTTCCCTCTTCCTTGAAACCAAAGACTTGGCGAATCTCATGAAAGTTCATCCTATAGGAAAAGCGATTCACCGTGAACTCAAGGCATCCAAACCCGGTTTGTGCATTTGCTTTCTTGTCGAATTCGTCATAGAAAGCTACCCGTAGAGATGAAAGGAATTGGCATGTGAGAACTTGGTGAGCTTGTTCCTTCATGTGCAAAAAATTTCCAAGTCCCATGTTGTTGAAAATGGTTGCCACATCTTTGAGTATCCCCATCTTTTCCAACACAACGTGTCCACAAACCGTCCTTGCTCAAAGTCCATGGTCATGAGCTTCTCGAAGCACTCTTCCGCGGTTGGGGGTTCCGTCGTCTTAACCGCTTCTTCTTCATCACTAGCCACGCCTTTCTTCTTTCCCTTGACCGTGGTGCTTTTCTTCGTCTTCTTGGCCGTGGGGCTTTTTGCTAAAGCCACTTGCTTCCCTTTTGCTTTCGAGTCCTTAGCCAGCACCGGTTTCTTAGCCTTGGAGCTCATTGCAACAAACACTCCCTTGTTCTTAGATTGAGCTTCATCTGGTACAGCCTTGTATTTCCCCATAGTCCGTACACTACAAGAAAACACCCCTTTTGCAACGACATATATCGTTGTAAAATCGTTGCAAAACAGGGGTACCATCGAATTTGCGACGAAATGTAAATCGTCGCTAACTGATCGTCGTAAACTAAAAATCGTCATAAAATCGTCGCTAATTCACGAGGGACCAAAAATCGTCGCTAAATCGTCGCTAACAAATCGTCGTAAAATCGTCGCAACATTTACTTCGAATTTACGACGGATAGAAATACGTCGTAAAAACGATGGAAAATCGAAAGTAATTTACGACAATAAAACGACGAATTAAGGATGTTTATGTGGACAAATAGTCGTCGCAAAATCGTCGTAAATATTTCATCGTAATTTCGTCGTAAACCTAGATTCGTCGTAAAATCGACGTTAATTAATCGTCGCAAAATCGTCGCACTTTGCGACGATTTTGCGACGATTTCAATTGTTTTTTGTTTAAATTAAAACAATTAATTATTATTTTTATTATTTATTTATTTTTATATAAAATAATAATTAATTAATTAATTTCGAAATTATAATTTGAAATTATAAAATAAAATAATATTATATAATAAAAGTTTTTTACAAAAAAAATAATTATTAAAATTTACAGAGTTATTTCGAAGTCATCGATACCCAAAACAACTTCGGGATGTGTCTCCCCATCTCCCGCTGGACCGGGTTGAGCCGTCGGTGGCCGATTACTTGGCCCCGCTTCTTGTGCCGCTGCCGCCGCTGCCTCTGCCGCAGCTGCCTCTGCCGCGGCTGCCTCTGCTCGTCTTCGTCGCTTAACCCGCAACATCTCCTGCATTTCCGGGTTCCCTAGCGCCATGATGTCGAAGAGCGAGTCGTTCGATGCAGTCTCCATATCAATCTTCTGCTGAAGACTCGAAATCTTCGCCTGATATGCCGTAGACTCGGTCTCAACCCTCTGCTGAAGACTCGTAATCGTGGCTCGTAAGACGTTTGGATCATCTTCTGGCGATCGCCGTCGCGGAGCGAATGATGAGGCGGCTGAGACATCTCGAATAGATCCCATCCCGACGACTTTCCCCTTTTTCTTAGGGGCGACCTACATTTAAAATGACAGTTAATTAGAATTTAATAAAAAAAAAACTAAAAATATTTAAGTACTATATTAATCGAATTTACCTCCTCGAAGATCCGGTCAATATCGGGTGTGCTCAACCCTCCAGATTGGACCGACGAACCGCCAGGAGATAGCTGCCCAGAGATCTGTGTCTCTCGCTCGGTGACCCTGGAAGTCACCTCGTTGAAGAACTGCTCGGCCTTCTCTGAAACGAAGGCACCATTCTTCTTCCGGTGCGTCCGCTCATAAACCTTCGTCATCGGAGGGAGTACACCTCCGTCTTCGGCGGCCTAAGAAAAAACGACAATGTTATTAAGGTATAATTTAAATAATTTAAATAATTTAAATAATTTAAATAATTTAAATAAAGTTAATTACCATATTTAGACGAACACCCGCAAAAGGCGTTTGGCCGGCTGTATGAGGCACAGACACAGGTCTGCCGTCCGGACCAACGGTGTTGCGGGAAGCCGAACACTTCTCCGCAGTTCTGATCGAGTTTGGATCCAGCCAATACCGCACCAAGCCGTCCCATACTGCTTTATCCATCGAAGGAGGCTTTGCTTCATCGCCATCTTTCTTCCATGCCTTCTTCCATTCACCAACTACCCCTTGGAGGCGAAACTTGACCCTCTCGAAGAACAATGTTTCAACCTCGCCATGAATCGCAAGATCCCAGTGATATTTTTGCTGCATGAGAAACAAAAATAATTAACTATTTTATAAAATTGAATTAATTATATATACAAATATAATAAAATAATGAAAAAAAAATTATTGTTTACACATACCGCAAACATCTTAAACCATGTGTCTTTGACATGTCCCGGGAGCTGTTTCCAATTGGTATGAGGCTCGGAAAAGTATGCCTTGATGACTTCAGAAACGGTGCGTCCAACTTTGCATTCAACACCAAACCTGAAACAATAATTAATAATTAAAAAAATATTAAGTAAATATATGTAATAATAAATGTAATTTAAAAATATATATTTTACCATTCTGCACCGTCAGTATGATCCGGATCTAATCTCTTAATCCTATGCCGGCCTGGCTGCGCAAGCAAATCCAACACCGTCATATGGGCATATGGGGCAGGCGCACGTCCTCCAGGTTGCGGAACCTGAGGTGGTGGTCCAGGCGGTGGAGCACTCTGTGTTTGCGTCGCGGGGACGAAATGATCCGGCTGCGTAGCCTCAGAAGACTCCGGCTGTGCGCTACTCGAGCCACCAACATCTCTCAAAAACTGAGCGTAATGGGCACGACCACGGGCCATCTGCATAAAAATGAAAAAAAATTACTATATATAATTCTAAATGTCATATTTTCTATTTTTCTGCTGTTTCTATCTATCAATTTGATTCCGTTTCTATCCACCTATTTTGTTACATTCCTATCTATACTAACATATATTAATTAAATACAAATTAAAAAAAAAAAAAAATTTTTACCTTATTTTTGCAAGGATTCGCGAGAGGAGATAGATTAGAGAGAGAGAGTGAAGGTTGAAGAATGAGAAAATGAAATCTGAGCAAGGGCTTATATAGATTTCATGTTCGTCGCTAAATCGTCGCTAATGAGCAACGATTTAGCGACGATTCGTCGCCAAATCGTCGCAACGCGTAAATTAAAACTTTTGGTTTCCCACACGCGGGAACGGTTAAACCTTTTAAATTAAATTCACATTTTGCGACGATTTTGCGACGATTCCTCGTAACATCGTCGCAACTTGCGACGATTCCGTGACGTAATTTTGTTAAAATAGGGTTTAGGGTATAGGGCATAGGTACGACGATTGTTACATCGATTGCAACACATCTAAATCCATCTAAATGTTTACCGTCAACCCTAAATCTTCAAATCATCTATATTTTCATCGAGATTGCAGAAAGACTAAAAAATAGAGTAAGCGTACATAGTAGGTTTGCTAAGATGAAGGAAGACAATGAGTTTGCGGAGAGAACAGTGATTTATCATGTTTCTGTTTCCGATTAACTCATCAAACTCAAGATAGATATCAATGAGAGTTGCAAAAAACAATGAGATGGATAGGGTTTAGGGTTTAGGACATAGGGTTTAGGGTTTATATGGATTTCATCATAATCGTCGCTAAATCCTTGTAAATTACGACCTTTTAGCGACGATTGTATCAAGTCCTCGGCAAATCGTCGTAAATTACGACGAGTTAGCGACGATTATGATGAAATCCATCTAAACCCTATGCAACAAGGGTTTAAGGTTTATGGTTTCGATCAGATTTCTTCTAAATCGTCGCTAAATCGTCGCAAAGTTGCGACGATTTAGCGACGATTATATGTAATCCCATGTTTAGGGTCTTGACATCTCATTGCAAAATACAATGAGATGCTAAGATGTTAAAGTTTAGGTATAGGGCAAAGGGTTTAGGGTTTAGGGTTTAGATGAGATTTCTTATAAATCGTCGCTAAATCGTCGCAACGTTGCGACGATTTAGCGACGATTTATAAGAATCCCATGTTTAGGGTCTTGACATCTCATTGCAAAATACAATGAGATGCTAAGATGTTAAAGTTTAGGTATAGGGCAAAGGGTTTAGGGTTTAGGGTTTAGATGAGATTTCTTATAAATCGTCGCTAAATCGTCGCAACGTTGCGACGATTTAGCGACGATTTATAAGAATCCCATGTTTAGGGTCTTGACATCTCATTGCAAAATACAATGAGATGCTAAGATGTTAAAGTTTAGGTATAGGGCAAAGGGTTTAGGGTTTAGGGTTTAGATGAGATCGGAGATGGGATCGGGTTTGGGTTTAGGACATTTCAAAGAATCGTCGCTAAATCGTCGCAACTTAAAATCGTCGCGAAATCGTTGCAATGTTGCAACGATTTAGCGACGATTCTTTGAAATGTCCTAAACCCAAACCCGATCCCATCTCCGATCGTCTCCGCTCATTTCCCGCCGTAGTTGGGGCGATTAATAAATTACGAGACACATAGAGAAAATTACGGACAACAAAGGGTGACACAGATCAAATTAAACCCTTTCTTGACCTTAATTTCGTCTATGTCTCGTAATTTATTAATCGCCCCTCCTACGGCGGGAAATGAGCGGAGATAATCGGAGATGGGATCGAGTTTAGCGTTTAGGGCATCACTTAAATTAGTCATTACCGAAAATTAAAACATTATTAATTAATTAATACATTAAATTCATTATAATTACTAGCTAGCGCGGTCACTCTGATTCATATTCGGACGAAGACACATCTGTTTCTTGATCATCTGGTTCATCACTTTCTTCGAACTCATCTTCCTCATCTTCTTCCTCTGTATCGTCTGGGAGATATTCAACTTCCCTGTTTTGAGGATCTATCAAAAGAATGTCATCAGTGCTCTCATTTGGTTCTGGCATATTAGAGCAATGATCTTGCTGCATTGGGAGATCCTCAAGCCCCTCAATTCGACCCCTCGGAGAAACTTTTATAACAGATAACCATGAGATACGCGTTGTCCGAACTCGCGGATATGGAACAAAGCTGACTTGTTCTGCTTGTGATGCTAGGATGAATGGCTCATACTTATTATAACGCCGCGATTGGTTGACGTCTACTGCCCCAAATTTGTTTTTACGGACCCCTCGATCAACTGTTGGATCGAACCAGTCGCATTTGAAGAGAACGCATTTCAAACCTAAGCAGCCGGGGTACTCAACTTCAATTATGTCTTGCAACACTCCATAAAAATCTATTTCGCCCCGCACACATACCCCGTAGTTGGCAGTAGCTCTTTGATTGCCGTATTTGAATGTATGAAATATATATCCGCGTGTGCAATACATGTGTGCAGTCGTTATCTTCGATATGGGGCCTTTGATTAACTCATGGAACCAGAGTGGATATGCGGTATCCCCATACTCGACCTAAATCGTTAATTAATAAAATCAATATATATGTATTATATAGATAGTCCAAGTAATTAATTTCTACGTACTTGCGTCTTCAACCACGGGGCAAAGTGTTGATCTTTACGCTTGTTGATTTCGTCTTCTGAGATTCCTTCAATTACTTCTCGTACCTGTCTAACAAATTCACTGCATACAAAAGTATATCCAATTAAACATAAATGGATATATAATTGAACCATATATATATATATATGTGTATATATACACTTACGTCTCAAATTGACTAACTTCTTCGCAATTTAAGAGGATATACGTTTGGGCACTATGATGGTCTTTTTCATTCGCAAACCAAACTGACTTCACGCTTCCACATAATCGACCGATTGAAGAAAAGATGTCTGGGACACCTTCATTAGCATATGTTCGTCCTACACCTCCATCATCATATCGCCGTGCTGCCCTTTTCCGTGTGCGGACCTTCGAGCCGAAATAGTATTCCGTGAAGTGAGAAGTTTCTTCTGTTAAACTTCCTGCTACTATTGAGCCTTCAACTTTGGCTAGATTTTTAGCCTTCCGCTTCAAATGTCCCATGAATCGCTCGAATGGGTACATCCATCGATACTGCACAGGTCCTCCAAGTTCTGCTTCGTGAGGGAGATGAATAGGTAAATGTTCCATAACATCAAAGAAGGCTGGGGGGAATATTTTCTCCAAGTTGCACAACAAAATAGGAATAGTAGCATCAAGTTGTGCAATAACATCTTCTGACAAAGTGCAGGTACAAAGATCCCGAAAAAACGCTCCAATGCCTACAATGACAATTACCACATATAAGGTAGACTTGTTAATTTTTCCTTTCATATATATTATATCAATGTTTTACATATGTGATTAATTTAAAGTTACCTGCAATTGCTTCGTGTACATTTCCTGGTAGAAGTTCAGCAAATGCAAAAGGAAGTAGCCGTTGCATAAAGACGTGACAGTCATGACTCTTCATCCCGGAAAACTTTTGCCCTTTCTCAACACATTTAGCTAGATTAGATACGTACCCATCCGGAAACTTCACATCAGATGTCGCCCATTTGAACAAGGCAGACTTTTCTTCCGCACCCAATCGAAATATGGGAACAGGTGCTTTCCCATTGCTTGTAATATGTAACTCATTCCGACAACAAAGATCAGGCAAGTCTAGTCTTGACTTACCGCTGTCTTTAGTCCTTCCACGCACGTTTAACACTGTATGCATGATGTTATCAAAAAAGTTTTTCTCAATATGCATGACATCCAGATTGTGTCTAAGCAAATGATCCTTCCAATACGGAAGCTTCCAAAATATGCTTTTCTTATGCCAATTGTGATGCTCCCCATATCCATCCGCCATATTAGCTGGAGTGTGCCAATTTCCACCACGATTGACTGTTTCCAGTGCACCATAATGATCAATTTCTGCTTCTAGATCTTCCCCGGAAAGATAAACAGGAGGAGGAACACGAACAGCTTTGTTCTTTCTAAACAACCGCTTGTTTCTTCTATATGGATGGTGAATCGGTAGAAATCGGCGGTGACAATCAAACCAACTTGTTTTCCGACCATGTTTCAATTGAAACGCATCTGTCCTATTGAGACAATATGGACAAGCCAATCGCCCATGCGTAGTCCAACCTGATAACATCCCGTAAGCAGGGAAGTCGCTTATTGTCCACATAAGCACCGCACGCATTGTAAAATTTTTTTTCCTCGCAAAATCATATGTCCGAACCCCGGTATACCACAACTGCCCCAATTCCTCTATCAGAGGCTGCAAAAATACATCAAGAGAACGTTTCGGATGCTTCGGACCAGGTACTAAAATGCTCAAGAATAAAAATTCCCTTTGCATGCACATATCTGGAGGAAGGTTGTAAGGCGTTAGGATTACTGGCCATAAAGAATATTGCCTACCAGACATACCAAATGGACTAAATCCATCTGTGCAAAGACCAAGATACACATTTCGTTTCTCTCTAGCGAAGTCTGGGTGTACCGTCTTAAAGTGTTTCCACGCTTTTGCATCTGAAGGATGAGTAACCTCCCCATCTGTCTGCAAATGATCTGCATGCCATCTCATCGATGCAGCTGTCCTCTCAGACTGATACATTCTTTTTAACCTATCAGTTATAGGAAGGTACCACATCCGCTGGAACGGTACCTTACTCCGACCAGTACCTTGCGGCTTATATCTCGGTTTTTGGCAAAATCGACATTCCTGCAGCTTATCATCATCTTTCCAAAAAAGCATACAATTGTCAACACATACATCTATCATCTCAGAAGGCAACCCAAGACTAAACACCAACTTCTGTATCTCATAGTATGTTTCGGCAGCCAAATTATCCTCTGGCAAATACTCTTTAATAAGATCAGCCCAATCATCCATGCAAACCTCAGCTAAGTTATGATCAGTTTTAATTGTCATCATCCTAGCTGCTAATGACAATTTAGACTGACCTTCTCTACATCCATCGTAGAGTGGCTGATTTGCATCATCTAGCATATTATAAAATCTTTGTGCATCTAGATTGGGTTCCTCATCATGATGATCAGGTGCAAATGTACTTACGGTTTCATGAAATGCATCTGTAACCATGTCATGAATCCTATCATGATCTTGACCATGCTCCGCATGATAATCAAATTGATTAAAATTATTTGACTCATCAAAATTCGATGCTTGATAATTGCTACTACTACTACCAGCATTTCCCCCATGACCTTCTCCATGATAATACCAGATATAGTAATGCGGCATAAACCCTCTATTTAATATATGCGACCACACCTTCGAGGTAACGATAAATTTCCTATTCTTGCATTTTGGACAAGGACAGTACATCTTACCACTTGTAATCGTATTTTGTATAGTTCCCGCCTGATGCATGAATCCCTCCACCCCCTCACCGAACTCCTTTGTTAGCGATCCCTCCGAATCAAGACGATTATACATCCATCTTCTAATTTCGTAGATTGACATTTTTTGTTGGTCAGAGAGAAGTAAATGTTTTTGAATATGAAATTTTTCTTATGAGGTTGGCCGCTATATATAGATTTTTATTTTTGTTACCATCGAATTAGCAACGAATTTTGCGACGATTATACAATATGTTTACCTAACCGTACACCCGTTAACTTAAACGTGCTCACCTAACTCATATATCGTCGGTAAATCGTTGCAAATTTCAACGAATACATTTCCTTGGTAATTCGTCGGTAATTACCAACGATTTTACGACGATTTTTGGAATCGTCGTGAATTCGTCGGTAATTACCAACGATTTTACGACGATTCCAAAAATCGTCGTAAAATCGTCGGTAATCGGACCGAACTTAACAACGAGTTTACGACGAAACATTTCGTCCCAATATTGCGACGATTTTACGACGATATAAAAAATCGTCGTAAAATCGTCGTAATAACGATGTTGATTTGCGACGAAATGAAATCGTCGCAAAAAATCGTTGCAAAATGCATGTTTTCTTGTAGTGGTACATTTTCTCAAAGAAACCATGAGTTTCAAGAAAGCAAAGCTCAAATCGATTGAAGTTCAAGCATGAGCATTTAAAATGAGACATGTTCCATGAGAAGAAGCAATTTAGTTCCACAAAAATGATGCATTAGACCCAAGAGTCTAGACTAGATGCTTTAAATCTCAGGAAAAATCCTCAAAAATGCTAACTTTGAAGCTCTTAGAGTTATGAATACAAATTTCAAAATTCCTCAAGCAAATGCATAATTTGGTCCAAGAATCTATCAATTAAATCATTCCCTAGCAAATCCCAAGGCTAAAAAAAATTAAGCTAAGCGCCCTTCTCAAACCTAGACATGAATTTCTCTAAGAACCAAGTTTGTGTTTTTCCATGAAAAAGATGAGTTTAGGCAATTTTACCTTGTGATTTGATGCAAGAGTGAAGAAATTGGTTGTAGATTCACAAAATGAGAAGAATTTCAAAATTGTAGCGACTTGAATCACCAAAAATGAGCAAGAAATGAGAGAGCTATGGAGAAAACAAGAAGGTGAAGAAAAAGAAGGAGAGAGGTGGCAATTTTTCTTAGCCCAAGAAAGATGACAAGCGCGGCGGGTCGGGTCGGTGCTGGGTCGAGACAGCGGGCGGACCACCGGTCCATAGATCTAGTTTGACCAGTTTGACCAGATTCAAACTAGTCAAAGGCGCCTAAGTTTTGAATTTTCTTGACCGCGCCAGATTCTTCTCATGCCGCACGATCATAGACCGACACACCCGTCCGGCACGCCTTGTTCTCACGTACCGCATGGCGCTTGTCCGGCACACTCGTCCGGCACAAGTCTCTCTCTCATACCGCGTAAGCAATACCGACCTGAACTCGGTCGGTATGCTTCCTTTCTCATTTTTTGCCGGCTGGAAATTACCTCGGCATGGTGGAACGGTACCCGCCACTATCGACGTACCGCTCGGCTGTACCGGCCGAGAGTCAAGCGGTACGGTCCTTGTAAAAATCTGTGCCGGCTGGAGTTCTCTCGGTATGGTACGCTTCTGTGCTTCCGTCTGTGCCGACCAAGATCCATCCGGTATGGTCGAGCGGTACCCGCTTGTATCTCAATACCGAGCGAGCTCTACCGGTCAGAAGTGGGTCGGTATGGTCGGCCAGAATTCCCATTTTCACCGCCTAGTCTCCTTTGCTCGGTGACCATGTCATCCAAGATCATCAAGAACCTACAAACACTCAATAAAAATATCAAAACAAACTAGGAAAGATGAAAAATATAAAAAGAAAAGTATGTACAAGGATAAACATGAGAATGTCTCCCAAGTGCACTTTGTTTAACATCACTAAGTTTGACGTTTGTTACCCCATTTAGGCTTGAGGAGCATTATTGAGAGGGAGTGAGACTCCTTCCTCAATGGTTTCATGAGCTAGATACGGCTTGAGCCTTTGCCCGTTAGCAACGAACTCTTCCCCATTCTTGTTCACAAGCACAATGGCCCCGTATGGTCGAACTTTTTTGATCACGAACAGACCGGACCATCTAAGTATATATCATGGTTTTTACCCCTTTTTGACCATGATATAAGTCCGTTTTATAGAGTCTTTCTACTATTTTGTAGTGTTTTAGAGTCTTTTACAGGTTTTAGCACGTTTGGAGCATAATTGGGGATATTAGAGTTTTCTGGAGCATTTTGGAGCAAAGCAGAAGTTCGTGTAGCTGAGTACCCGATTTGAAGCCTTAATATCGATCGATACTGACTAGTATCGGTCGATACTCATTGCAGCAAGACACGAGTCGCGACTTTTATGAAGAGTTGAAGAATTGCAAAATTGCCCAGAAGACTTTATTATTGACAATTAAGCCTAGAACGTGTTTTAATTAGGAGTTTAAGTTAGGTTTTTAAGCCACTTTGGCTAGGACACTTGATTAAGCTTTATTTTACTCTGGTTTTTGTGAGAGAGGGAGACAAGTCTGAAACTCTGTTCGCCTGAGAGAAGATTTCGAACCCGTGTTTTACTCTCTTCTATTTATTTGATTTGATAATCTATTCAATGATGTTGCTTGTTTCAATCTCCATGTCTGAGTAGATCCACTGTTAGGTTCAGGGTTCTCATAAAAAATTTCTCTGAATGTTAGGTTAATTAGTTAATTAGGATTCACCATCTGAATTAGTTATTCTCCATAGGTTGTTCTCATAGCTAATTCTAGGCTGACGAATCTGGAACTTAGATCTTAGGATAATTGATTGGGCACGAGAGTGCGATTAATTACCTGATAGAACCTAGGGTGAGCAAAATAACTATTCGCAAAGAGATTTGGTTTAGTTGTTTTGTGAACAAATCAAACTTGAACTAAAAGTTGGTTTAGACTTTAGGATTCGCAAAGAGATTTGGAATTCTATGATTTAGACTTAGATAGTTTTCGCAACGAGAGTTGGTTAGCTATACTTTAGTGATTTGAGTTCAAGAACCGCGCTAAATCAAAATCCTGTTAGTTAGTTTATCTACATTCATTGAATTCCTGAGAAATACCCTGAGCCTATCTTCTTTCCAATTGACTTACAACACTTTTAATTTACGTATTGCTTTCAATTACATATTTTGGTTTAGCTTAATTCGAATCTATATAATCTATTGCGTGATATCTGGAGTTCTTGTGTTCGACCCCTACATATACTACAACAACTGCTTTAGTACTTATAGGGTATTAATTTGAGCATATCAAATTTGGCGCTGTTGCCGGGGACTCAATTTCGCCATTAGATTTTAGCTAAGAATTTCGTCTAAATCGTAGAGTATCGATCGACACCCTTGTGGTATCGGTCGATACCCGTCACGTTTTTCGGTTACTTACGTTCTTGATCTTTTGTGTTTCAGGTTGCATGCCTAATCGCGAAACCAGGAGAAACAAGAACACTCAGCTAGTTGATCTGTCAAACGAGAAGCTAGCACTTTTGGAACGCACAAACAGGAAAGCAAAGACGCCAGCAGAGATGAACAATCCAATAATTTTGGTTCGTGATGATGCTGGAGCTTTGAGAGACCAAGAGGGTCATTTGTGCAATGAGAGGGGGCAATGACTTGATGGAGATGGAAACATCATTGTCCCTCCAGCTGTTGTGAATGTTGGGAATGATGTGGTTGATCGTGGTAGGACAATTGGAGAGTACAACAGGCCTGATCAGTTCTATGCCAATCGATCAGCGATTCGCCCTCTTACTTTCCAGAGGAATGACTTTGAGCTGAAACCTGCATACTTCACTCTTGTGGGCCAGCATCCTTTTCATGGTCTTCCTCATGAGCACACCATGGATCATATTGAGAGGTTTGAGGACTTGGTCCCTAGCATCAAGTACAATGGAGTGTCCAACGATTACCTCATCTGTAAGCTCTTCCCATATTCTTTGAGAGACCAAGAGGGTCATTTGTGCAATGAGAGGGGGCAACGACTTGATGGAGATGGAAACATCATTGTCCCTCCAGCTGTTGTGAATTTTGGGAATGATGTGGTTGATCGTGGTAGGACAATTGGAGAGTACAATAGGCCTGATCAGTTCTATGCCAATCGATCAGCGATTCGCCCTCCTGCTTTCCAGAGGAATGACTTTGAGCTGAAACCTGCATACTTCACTCTTGTGGGTCAGTATCCTTTTCATGATCTTCCTCATGAGCACACCATGGATCATATTGAGAGGTTTGAGGACTTGGTCACTAGCATCAAGTACAATGGAGTGTCCAACGATTACCTCCTCTGTAAGCTCTTCCCATATTCTCTTGGTGGGGATGCAGCTTACTGGCCGAAGCAGTTGCCACCTGGATCATTGACTACTTGGGAGGAGACTAAGAACGCGTTCTTGAACAATTTTTATGATGATGCGAGATCCGAAGAGGTCAGGAACAAGATCTCCCAGTTTTCTCAGGGAACGACTGAGGCATTTAAGGCTGCTTGGATCAGATTCAGGTCGTATCAGAGGGACTGTCCACATCATGGGTTCACTAAGGTTCAGTTGCTGGGTATCTTCTTCAAAGGGATTGATTGGAGGTATCAGATGGCTCTGGACGCTGCGAGCAATGGGAATTTCAACACGAGATATCCCGACGATGCTTATGTGCTGATCGAGAACTTGGCGTCTAGCAATACCACCAAGAATGCAGACTTTGAGCGGAAGAAGCAGGCTAGGAATTTGGATGGATCACAGATCGCTGAGGTTCAAGCTAAGCTGGATTCAGTGCATAATCTCCTGATAGGTAAGACGAAGAAAGCTGTTTATTTTGCTGATGAGGATGAAGTGAAAGGTGTTAACTACATTAGTGGTGCTGGATTTCAAAGTCAAAGATATCAATACCCACCTCACCCACCCAACTCTCCAGAGAGCAAGGTTGAGTCTATGCTTGAACAGATTCTTCAGGGACATGATAAGATGACAGTGAGCTTTAATGGGAAAATGGATGCTCTGTACACAGATCTGAATGGGAAAATCGAAGCTCTTAGCATTCATCAGAAGAGGCTGGAAACTCAGGTCGCTCAGACTGCAGCAGCTGTCAAGGGAAAGATGGTTCATGCACAGAATGAACACGTCAATGCAATCACCTTAAGAAGTGATGAAGAGGTCGATCCAGGAGTGAAAATTGGCCTAACTGCAAAGAATCTCGTCAATCTTGCTGAAGATGACGACGATGAGGTTCCCGAAATCGCCCCAGTATCGATCGATACCACCCAGCATCGGTCGATACCCGTCCAAGGATCTGCCAAAGACGTTTCGAAACAACAAGAATCGACCGACACCATCCAGTGTCGATCGACACCAGTGCAGATACTTTCACGGGACATCTCAAACCCTCGTGTGTCGATCGATACCCACCCTGTATCGATCGACGCTGACCCTGCAGTCGAGAAGACACCTGATGTGACGCTAGAGAGGGTCTACAAACCTAAGGTGCCATATCCTCGACCACCTAGACATCTCATGAACCCTATTACTGCGGAGAAGTTGCTCGCTTTTGAGAAGATGGTCAGGAGGATTCCCCACACTATATCTTTTGAAGAAGCTTTTGAAAACCGTCATTTGGAGTGTTACTTCCAAAATTGCAGAGAAACTGAGGAAGAGATCAAGACACTCTTTATCAAAGCCAGAAGTACACCACCTCCGATGAAACAACTGATTAAGAGGGAAGACCCAAGAAAATTTTCAGTTCTATGCTCTATCTCTAGAGTTGAATTCAAAGAATCTCTCGTTGATTCAGGGTCTAGCGTCAATGTCATGTCAAGGGCAATTAACAAGATCATGAGAATTGATATAAGATCTCCTGAGATGTCTCTTACATTCGCGAACTCTTCCACCTTAATTCCATATGGTACCATCCCTGATTTGCTGGTTAAAGTAGGAGATTATCTGTTTCCTACTGATTTTCAGGTTGTGGAGATGAGTGCAAGATCTAGTACGCCTTTGATTCTTGGAAGACCGTTCATGGCTACAGTTGGTGCAGTTATAGACACGCCCAGTAAGAGAATCTCATTCTCATACATTGACAAGGAGATCTCCTATAAAGCCATCCCTTCTGGAAGAGCTCCCACACATATCTCTTGCATCACCGTTGTTACAGGAGAGACGTTGATGGTTGATCTTTTGGAAGAGCCTTATGATGAGCCCTAACTATACTACAACACTGCTTTAGTACTTTTAGGGTATTAATTTGAGCATATCAAATTTGGCGCCGTTGCCGGGGACTCAATTTCGCCATTAGATTTTAGCTAAGAATTTCGACTAAGCTCGTCGGTATCGATCGATACTACCCAGTGTCAGTCGATACTCGACGAATTTTTTATTTATTTTTTTTTTTTTTTGTTACTTACGTTCTTGATCTTTTGTGTTTCAGGTTGCATGCCTAATCGAGAAACCAGGAGAAACAAGAACACTCCGCTAGTTAATCTTTCCAACGAGGAACTAGCACTTTTGGAACGCACAAATAGGAAAGCAAAGACGCCAGCAGAGATGAACAATCCATTGGTTTTGTTTTGTGATGAAGCTGGAGCTTTGAGAGACCAAGAGGGTCAATTGTACAATGAGAGGGGACATCGACTTGATGGAGAGGGAAACATCATAATCCCTCCCATAGCTGTCGATGAGATTGCTGCGCAAGCTGTGCGCAATAACGAGGTGAATAATGGGAATGATGGGGTTAATCGTGTCAGAACGCTTGGAGAGTACAACAGACCCGATCAGTTTTATGCCAATCGGTCTGCGATTCGTATTCCCACTTTTCAGAGGAATGACTTTGAGCTGAAGCCTGCATACTACACACTTGTGGGTCAACACCCTTTTCATGGTTTTCCTCATGAGCATCCCATGGATCACATTGAGAGGTTCGAGGACTTGGTCACTAGCATCAAGTATAATGGAGTGTCCTACGACTACCTGTTCTGTAAGCTTTTCCCATACTCTCTTGGTGGGGATGCTTCTTATTGGCTCAAGCAATTACCAGCTGGGTCATTGACTACGTGGGATGAGACGAAGAATGTGTTCCTGAATAATTTCTATAATGATGCGAGATCCGAAGAGCTCAGGAACAAGATTTCTCAGTTTTCTCAAGGAACGACTGAAGCGTTTAAGGATGCTTGGATCAGATTCAGGTCATATCAGAGAGATTGTCCACATCACGGTTTCACTAAGGTTCAGTTGTTGGGTATCTTCTTCAGAGGGATTGATTGGAGGTATCAGATGGCTTTGGATGCTGCGAGTAATGGAAATTTCAACACCAGATATCCTGACGATGCTTATGTGCTGATTGAGAACTTGGCGTCTAGCAATAGCACCAAGAATGCAGACTTTAAGCGGAAGAAGCAGGCTGGGAATTTGGATGGATCGCAGATCGCTGAGGTTCAACCTAAGCTGGATTCAGTGCATAATCTCCTGATAGGTAAGACGAAGAAAGCTGTTTATTTTGCTGATGAGGATGAAGTGAAAGGTGTTAACTACATTAGTGGTGCTGGATTTCAAAGTCAAAGATATCAATACCCACCTCACCCACCCAACTCTCCAGAGAGCAAGGTTGAGTCTATGCTTGAACAGATTCTTCAGGGACATGATAAGATGACAGTGAGCTTTAATGGGAAAATGGATGCTCTGTACACAGATCTGAATGGGAAAATCGAAGCTCTTAGCATTCATCAGAGAATGCTGGAAACTCAGGTCGCTCAGACTGCAGCAGCTGTCAAGGGAAAGATGGTTCATGCACAGAATGAACACGTCAATGCAATCACCTTAAGAAGTGATGAAGAGGTCGATCCAGGAGAGAAAATTGTCCTAACTGCAGGAAATTTCGCCGATCTTGACGTTGAGGGTTCAGAAATTCCCAGAGTATCGACCGACACCAGCCAGTGTCGATCGACACCAGTCCAGACACATGCCCGAGTCGTTTCAAATCCATGAGTATCGATCGACAACCCCCCTGTATCGACCGATACGGAGATCGAGATCCAGAAGCCCAGTATCGATCGACACTCATCGGGTGTCGGTCGACACTCCTCGCAGACTGAGCCAGAAACTGAGACGACACCTGAGTTGACGCCAGAGAGGGTTTACAAGCCTAAAGTGCCATATCTTATACCACCTAGGCATCTCATGAAACCCATAACTGCGGAGAAGTTGCTAGCTTTTGAAAAGATGGTCAGGAGGATTCCCCGCACTATATCTTTTGAAGAAGCTTTTGAAAACCGTCCTTTGGAGTGTTACTTTCAAAACTACAGAGAAACTGAGGAAGAGATCAAGGCACTCTTCATCAAGGCCAGAAGTACACCACCTCCACTGAAGCAGTTGACTAAGAGAGAAGACCCAGGAAAATTTTCAGTTCCATGCTCCATCTCTGGAGTTGAATTCAAAGAGTCTCTCGTTGATTCAGGGTCTAGCGTCAATGTCATGTCCATGGCAATTCCAGAGAGGTTGAGAATTGGTATTAGATCTGCTGAGATGACTCTGACATTCGCGAATTCTTCAACATCAACTCCATATGGTACCATCTCTGATTTGCCTGTTAAAGTAGGAGATTGTCTGGTTCCTACTGATTTTCAGGTTGTGGAGATGAGCGAAAATTCAAGAGTACCTTTGATTCTTGGAAGACCGTTCATGGCTACAGTTGGTGCAGTTATAGACACGCCCAGTAAGAGAGTCTCCTTCTCATACATTGACAAAGAGGTCTCCTATAAAGCCATCCCTTCTGGAAGAGCTCCCAAACATATCTCTTGCATCACCGTTGCTACAGGAGAGACGTTGATGGTTGATCTTTTGGAAGAGCCTCCTGACGTACCAACTGCCATAGACCTTTTAGATAGTCCTTATGTCATCACCACGAAAGACATCAAAAAGGCTAAGGCAAAAACCGAGGGGACACAGAACTTGCCTCGACCAAGAAGCCCTAGTATCGATCGATACCCTGTTAGTATGGGTCGATACCTCACGCGCAGTGCTACCCACGTGACTTTAATCCCTCAGAGGTGTGATGGAGATTTGATTGAGTATAAGGTGAAGTGCAAAGGAACCTCAAAACCATTCTCCAAGGCTAGAGTCATTCTTACTCCGGAGCTGAAAGAGAAAGGAACATAGGTTATAGAGAGCATGCTGAGTAGAACTCTGAATCTGCAAGTATGTAGTTGTGGAACTTGCATGGGAGTGAGTTCTCAACCTCGCCCTGACTGATCACCTGAGCCAAAGTCAAGCTAATGACTAAAAACAAGCGTTTGGTGGGAGGCAACCCACTGGTAAGTTATACATACGTTTTTCTATTATTTTTGTTTTTGATTTTTGGTTTTTGGTCTTGTGTTTCACGTGAAGCAGATTCAGAAGAGCAGCATCGATCGACACCAACCTGGTATCGATCGACACCATCCACGCGACAAAGGAGCAGAAACTTGCTACGAGTATCGATCGATACCATTGCTGTATCAGTCGACACTCATCACCATCTCGGGTAACTTCTTCGCTTTTCACCAATCCACTTTGCTCTTCTGATTTCTTTTACCACCTCTAGACTAGATAACACTGGGGACAGTGTTGTTCAAGTCTGGGGGAGGTAGTCGCTGACATTGTGTTTGTTTTTCTTAGAGTCAGTTGTTTTTGAGTCATTTGTCGTTTTATTGAGTCCAAATTTGTTTTATTGAGTCAAAACCTGTTGGAGATTATGATCTTGTTCTTGAATCTACTGTTCTGACTTTGCTTCTAAGTGACCACTGTTACAGAATCAGCTACAGATCGACTAATGAAAAATCCAAAGGCTGACCAGTTAACTAGAAGACACACATGTTTCCAGCAGAGTTCTTTTAAAGCCTGAGCCAAATTTCTGCACTTCTTCGATGTGGTTAGTATTCATAGAGCTTGATTCCTCATTCATATCTGACAAAGGAACCCATGTGTTTAAAAGTAATAGTATCTCTCTCCCCTGTTATAAGTTAATAAATAAGAGCATAAAATATGAAATGATTTTCTTCTGAGTAGAGGGTTATGAATGTTTCCAGCGATCCCATTATTCTACTTGGTGAGGGATGATCACACAGAGGATTGGAAGCGAGGCTAGGATTTTCCTATGATGCCACTATTCGCCTACACCCTTTGATACATTGAGAGGGAAGAACCGGGGATTCGGTGGCAAACACCATCAATACTCGCGTCTCATACCTTGATGTGTATATGCGAATCTAAAACAAAAAAAAAGAAAAAAAAGAGAGAACAAAATAAGAAATAAGTCTGGGGGAGAGAAAGTGATACAAAAAGTGTGAAATTGGGTGGTTCCTTGTCATGATATTGTATGGGAAAGAGTCTAGAAAGTTCTTGGTATTAATCACAGCAATGAAACTGGCGATGATGGGTTTAATTGAATGAAGCTGCGAAATAATGTGTGTAGTCTGGGGAAGCTGCGAATGCCTAAGGAGAAGTACATGGTGGTTAGTCTTGGAACTGGTTAGGTGACATTTGGGTGCTTGGGAAAAGGGTCATTGCAATGTTTCAGGAACAGGTGAGTTTCCGTGTTTTCAAACCTCTTTCTCTGGTTTAGTCTTCTATTTGCTTGAGGGCAAGCAAAAGGCTAAGTCTGGGGGCATGATATATCATGGTTTTTACCCCTTTTAGGCCATGATATAAGTCCATTTTATAGTCTTTCTACTATTTTGTAGTGTTTTAGAGTCTTTTACAGGTTTTAGCACGTTTGGAGCATAATTGGAGATATTGGAGCTTTCTGGAGCATTTTGGAGCAAAACAGAAGTTCGTGTAGCTGAGTACCCGATTTGAAGCCTTAGTATCGATCGACACTACCCTAGTATCGGTCGATACTCACTGCAGCAAGACACGAGTCGCGACTTTAAATGAAGAGTTGAAGAATTTCCCACCGATGGATTGAGCTCAAATTTAGATACAAGACATATCAATGGATTAGCTTTCATTTGGAAGTGGTTTGAGATCATTCCAACGGTGTGATCAAAAGTTATGCCAGTTTTCGTGAAGACAGTCCAGTTTGGCGAGCAGTGACTAGTGTCGGTCGATACTACCTTAGTGTCGGTCGATACTCACTGCAGGAAAACAGGAAACGCGACTTTTTACAAGTCTGGAGAGTTCGCACCTTGGTCCAGAAGTCTTTAATAATTACAAGAAGCCCCAAAACGTGTTTTAGCATTATAATTAGGTTTTTCAGCCACTTTTGTGAGCTAAGATTTATTTTACTTTTGTTCTGATTGAGAGAGATTGTTTTAGGGATTTTGGGGAGACAACTCTGAACCCCTTTGTTTCTGATTGATTTCTTTTATGCAATTCTATTCATCTATGATTTCTGTTCCATTAATCATGTCTGAGTAGATCCACTGTTAGGTTCACGGTTCTCATAAGGGTTTTCTCTGAATGTTAGGTTAATTAGTTAATTAGGATTCACCATCTGAATTAGTTCTTCACCATAGGTTGTTCCCATAGCTAATTTTAGGTTGACGAATCTAGAACTTAGATCTTATGATAATTGGTTAGGCACGAGAGTGCGATTAATTACCTGACAGAACCTAGGTGAGCAAAATAACTATTCGCAAAGAGATTTGGTTTAGTTGTTTTGTGAACAAATCAAACCTGAAATAAAAGCTGGTTTAGACTTTAGGATTCGCAAAGAGATTTGGAATTCTAGGATTTAGACTTAGATAGTTTTCGCAACGAGAGTTGGTTAGCTATACTTTAGTGATTTGAGTTCAAGAACCGCGCTAAATCTGAATCCTGTTAGTTAGTTTATCTACATTCATTGAATTCCTGAGAAATACCCTGAGCCTATCTTCTTTCCCATTGATTCACAACTTGTTTAATTTACGCACTTGCTTTCAATTACATCTTTCTGGTTTAGCTTAATTCTAATCTATATAATCTATTGTGTGAATTCTGGAGTTCTTGTGTTCGACCCCTAACTATACTACAACACTGCTTTAGTACTTTTAGGGTATTAATTTGAGCATATCACTAAGGCATTTCACGCCCGAGAGGTGTTCGATGAAATGCTTGAACCATGCATTTTGTGAGCTTTTCACATCCTTGCCAATGAGAGTTGATGTCTAGGGTGATTAGTGAACTAATTGGAATTGGAGATTAATGCTCATTGATTATCTAATTGCAAACGAGAGTTTATGTCAATTAGGTGATTAGTGAAGTGATTAGTGCCATGAGAATGGATTAGTCATATTTGCGAATTACATGTTCTATGATAGTGTTTAATGCAATCTTTGTTTTGATTGTTAATCATTCATTTGCTTGTTTAATCCATGATCCAACATTTCTATCTTTGTTTTCTTTCTTGCATTTTACTTAATTCAAAAACATAAAAACCCAAAACGTTTGCTCTAGCTTAAGTCATTTCTTGCATTCCTAGTGTGTTTTTCTTTGTGCCTCCTCGGATTGATCCTCTTGTACTACAATGATATGAGTAGACTTGAGTAATTGATTAAGACTACAAAAAGTTTATCATCAATTTGGCGCCGTTGCCGGGGAGGCAATAGCAATAACCATTAGGATTTAGATTTTTCTTGAGACTAGAGCTTTTTATCTTCTTTTGTTCTAATCTTTTCACTTTTCTTGTGATTTTCATGAAGGGAGTGACAATGAGGAAGCAACCGTCAAGCTAGTGACGTTGAACGCGCCCTTGGGGACCTCCCCAAGCCTATCCCTTGTCAAGCTTGCGACACAAAACAAGCATAAATAAAGAGGACCACTCTCCTCAACAATAAAAGATGGCAAACTTGGGTCGGATCGGTCTAAGAGTGGTCTCTTGGGTCCAAGGTCGTGGTGTGTGATGAAAGGAGGGTTCGGCCACAACATGTCACACTCCTCTCCTCCTCGATTCAATTCCAAGGTATGATTCTCACTTCATTTCATTGTATATACATTCTTGCATATTTTTTGCCTTCTCCTTGACTTTTGTTGCACCGGGACGGTGCAATTCAAGTTTGGGGGAGGGGTTTATGTCATGTAACCTTGTGTTTTGTTTTCTTATTTTCTCTTTTTGCAAACTTGAGTCGCATGCACATCATTCATTCTCAAAAATTTTGAAAACTCCTGAAAATGAAATCATCTAGTTGCATTTTACATATAGGATTGAGTCTAGTTTGCATATAGGTTGCATAACATGTGCATTGGGAGCAATGATGATTCTTGTAGAGTATCACTTTAAGAAATTAGTTCAACGCCTGCGTTCGTAGTTGTCTAATGCATTCAAGTGATTTTGAAAGTAAGGATGCACCATTTTTTTATCCCATGCATTGATGTTCTTGTCTTGATTAAAGCAAGTGTGAATTGAATTCAACCATACTTAAGTGAGAACTTTAATCTTGACTTTCAATTATCATGTTTGTGCATCTTTGAATGAACTCGTGGATACCTATATACATACTTGGATCTTCTTTTTCCTTTTTACCACTCTTGAGGATCCAAGTAGCCATATCCCATTTTTGGAATGGTTCCCCATACCTTGAACTAATCCTTCTTTCTAGCCAATGATTTTTGTGAGTGATGGAGAGGCCTAATTTTCGAGCAAACTTGGCAAAAAGTGTTAGGTTTAGGGCGACAAGGAGGGATTCTCATGTAGATCTAGATCCAGCCTCAAGGAGTTAGTCTAGAAATAGGTTAGCTAGGATGAGAAGTCTTAAGATGATTGTGGGAACGGGTGAGAGACAAGAAACGAATGGGATTTGGTGGAAAAAAAAAAGATGGGGAGAAGGCATAAGGGGATGCAAGATGTGAAATGGTTGGTGACAATGAATAAGAATAGCTCTTAGTATTAGATTGGGCCTCAAAGTGCAAAATGAAAAAGAAAGAAGCCAAAAATTGGCAAAGGCATCAAGTGATGAGAGATGAGGCAAGACAAAGAACGAAAAAGAAAAGAAGAGCTAGGGAAACAACAAGGAAGAGCACCAAGCCAAAAGTCCAAATGAGAAGAAGAAATCCCCCAAGTGATGAAAGGATGAAGTGGAGAAACAAGGAGAACGTGTGAGACATGAAGGCAAATTGCCTTGTGAAAAGGGTAGCCTAGGTTTGGGACTTCATGGGGTAGAAATGCTAGGGTTAGAGACATCTTAGGCATTGGGTAGGTGAGAATTCACCCTTGTATGCATAGGTTGCCTTTTACTGCTAAAGTTTGCTCATTCATAGAGAGATCCTTGCATTGAAGAGCCCACACATGTGATTGAGATATTCTTTATCTCAAAACCGAATCCCTTCGCCAAACGAGTTCATTTGATTTTGCACAAGCATGATTCACATAGACAATTAATGAATATCAAAGGGTTGAAGGATAAGAATGCTTGTGTAGGTTGGGACTTGTAACTTGATGCATGAAGAGATAGAAATGGCTAACTTTTGGAGTAGACTCACTTGGTGCATTTTAGAATTACAAACTTGGACGTTGAATTCGATTTCTTCTTCTGATGCCTTTGGATTTGAGCTCCCTCTTTCAAACCTCTTTCCTATCTTGTTCTTATTTGTTTGCTTGAGGACAAGCAAAAGAGTAAGTTTGGCGGAGTTGATATTCTCATATTTTACCTGTTTTAGCTTGCGTATTAATTAGTGTTTCGGGTCTCATGCATGTGCCTTTCATAGTTTTTATAGCATTTTGGTCTAAATTAGAGTATTAGGTGTTTGCATTAGGTCCTAGTGAGTCTTGCATGCATTTGGAGTGTTTCTAGGTGCTTTGGAGACATTTGAGGAAGTTTGGAGTGATGGAGCTTAAGAGAAGAAAGGGTTCACCCGAGGTGTCTCAAAGATGCGGCTGGACGGCAACCCTCCGATCTGATTCAGCCTCGACGTTCTTCATGGAAGTTGTAGAAGAATGAGTTAGCTGTCCCGGGGAGTTAAAATCAAGTCATTCGGACGTATGGTGTGGGAGATATTCCTTTTTTTCTGAAGCCATACCCGACTGGCCGCGAAGCTGTCAAACCATACCGACCAACATTGGATCGGCACACTTGGGCGGTATCACAACAGGAGCCAATACCGATCAGAAGCCCATTTCCATACCGTCCGAGATCCACTCGGCATGAGGCTTCATGGTTATTAGTACCGACCGAGTCTTGGTCGGTACTATGGCTCGGTACAAGGAGGCATCAAACACCGATCCAGCCTTGCCGATCAAAATCCATCCGATGCACGGGCAAGAGCGCATACTGTCCAGCACAATACGCCCGTACTGACCCGTCCCCATCCGGTACAACTCGAGCGGCACAAACACAGCTTTTTGTACCGACCCACTCTCGGTCGGTACTACAGCTCGGCACTAACTCAGCGATCACACCGATCGACTTCACCCGGATAAATCTCACCCAGCATGCAACTTCAAGATCAGTACCGACCCGTCCTGGTGCAGCACAAGCTGCTCGGTACTGAGGCAGAGACCAATACCGACCCAGCTCCACTTCCAATACCGATCCAAGACCACTCGGTGTGCACTCCTCCAAGCGGCAACACCAATAAGCTCACGACCAAAAGACTTGTACCGATCTACTTGTACCGACCCAGGACTGGTCGGTACAGAGCCCTTATGTGCCTCAAAACAAGATTTGACCGGGTCAATACCCGGTTTGTTCCGGGTTGACCCGGTTCGCCCTTTTTCTATAAATACTCTTGAAACCTAATTTTCTAGCTAAGTTTTCTTCTTTCTAGAGTTGGGTTTTATCCCAAACTCTTCTTATGATTTTGCAGGGATTTTTATTGTTCTTCATACAAATGCCACTTTAGAGAAGATTTCTTCAACTCTATCTTTTATTTATGCAATTTATTTATCTTTATGTCTCTTTCTCTTATGTTCTTTATGTATAGACTTTAGGCTTTTTGTTGGATTATGGATGGCTTGATTTTGATGATTTGATGATTGATTTGTGTTGCTTATGTTCTTAATCATTGCTTTCCTTTCTTATTTAGTGATCTTAATGCTAGATTGGGCTTGAGAAATTTAATCTAAATCATAAGGATTCTCACACCCACAAGGTGTTTGATGAAATTCCCCAAAGAACTAAATAAGAGATTTACATTCTTAACCTATGAGAGTAGTTGCTTAAGGTGTTTATTGGTTGATTTGAATATTGATCTTAATGCTTGCTAATCATTTCATCACAAATGAGAATTTGATCTTGATTTAGTGATTAGCAAAGTGATTAGTGCCTTGAGATAGGATTAGTCATAATTAGTGATCTTAACCTAAGGAATAGCATAGATTGTGTGTATTAACATCGTTAGTCAATTGTCTTGATGGTTAGATGATGCTGAATTAAGTTGATCCCTGTTAAATCCTTCACATAGGTTAGCTCTTAATGCTAGATTTAGATTGAGAGATCAAATCTAGAACTAAGGCATTTCACGCCCGAGAGGTGTTCGATGAAATGCTTGAACCATGCCTTTTGTGAGCTTTTCACATCCTTGCCAATGAGAGTTGATGTCTAGGGTGATTAGTAAACTAATTGGAATTAGAGATTAATGCCCATTGATTATCTAATTGCAAACGAGAGTTTATGTCAATTAGGTGATTAGTGAAGTGATTAGTGCCATGAGAATGGATTAGTCATATTTGCGAATTCCATGTCCTATGATAGTGTTTAATGCAATCTTTGTCATCATTATTTGATTGTTAATCATTCATTTGCTTGTTTAATCCATGATCCAACATTTCTATCTTTGTTTTCTTTCTTGCATTTTACTTAATTCAAAAACATAAAAATCCAAAACTTTTGCTCTAGTTTAAGTCATTTCTTGCATTCCTAGTGTGTTTTTCTATGTGCCTCCTCGGATTGATCCTCTTGTACAACAATGATATGAGTAGACTTGAGTAATTGATTAAGACTACAAAAAGTTTATCATCAAGTTTGAAATCAAGGATGCACCATGTTTTGATCTTGTGACTCATTAATCATGTTTTAGCTGAAGCAAGTTGTGAATTAAGTCAATCCCTATCAACTAGATTCTTAATTTGACGCACAATATTATCATGATCATGCATTGAAGAATAGACTCATGGCTTACCTTATACATATTTGGGTCTTCTTACTCCTTTTTACCACACTTTTCTGGCCCAAATAGCCAAATCACATCATTGGATTTGTTCTCCACACCCTAAACCCTACCTCCTTACAAGCCAATATCAATAGTGAGTGATGGCGAGGCCTTATTTTTGAGCAAACTTGGCAAAAAGTGTTAAGTTAGGGCGACAAGGATAGGTTTCCATGTAGATCTAGTTTCAACATCAATGAGCTAGTCTAGGATAGGCTAGATAGGTTGGGAACCTTTGGGATGTTTGGCGAGAACGGTTGAGAAAAGAGAAGAAAACGATGGGAAGTGGAATGAAAAGAAAGGTGGAACAAAAGGAAAAGATGGGGAAAAAGAATATGGGAATACAACAAGTTGAAACGGTTGGTGGCATAAAAGTGAAATAGCTCTAAGTGTGGAAGTTAGCCTCTAGGTGTTTGAAATGAAAAGAAAAAAACCCAAAAAGATGGCTAAGGCATCAAAGTGATGAGAAAGGAGGCAAAATGAGATTTGAAAAGAATAGCTAAAGGAATGGAAATGAAAGACATGCACCAAGCCATGTGTTGATTGGAAAAAAGAAAGAATTCCCCGAAGTGAGAAGAAGATGAAGTGGAGAAAGGAAAAGATGTAGGTTATTAAGGCAAAATTCCTTTGGGAAAAGGGTAGTCTAGGGTGATACTTCATAAGCTTAGAAGACTAGGAGTTAAAAACATTTGGGGCATTGGGTAGATGAGAATTTATCCTTGTATGCGCCGGTTGCCTTTTACTTTTAGCATTTTGCTGAAGTTTGCTCATTCATAGAGAGATCCCTTGTAATTGGAACACCCACACATATGTTGAGATTATTGATAAGCTCAAAATTAATACCCTAAAGTACTAACAGCTTGTCGATTGTAGTATTCAGGGGTCGAATCCACAGAGACTCAAAAATCACACAATAGATCAATTAGTTTCGAATTAAGCTAATCAATTCAGTTGAAACAGAAAGCAATAAACAATAAAAGAGTTGATTAAATTCGATGAAGAGAATATAGGTTCAGGGTATTTCTCAGAAAATCAAAGAATGCAGATTAACCAACTAGTCAAGGTTCGGGTTATGCACGGTTCTTGAACTCAAATCACTAAACTATAATTAACCAATTGTCGTTGCGAGAATTATCTAAGTCTAAATCCTAGAATCCCAAATCTCTTTGCAAATCCTAAAGATCTAAACCAGCTTTCAAGTTCATGTTTGATATGTTCACAAAACAACTAAACCAAATCTCTTTGCGGATAGCTATTTTGCTCACCCTAAGTTTTGTCAGATTATCAATTGCACTACCATGCCTAATCGATTAACCTAAGATCTAAGTTCCAGATTCGTCAACTTAGAATTAGCTTTTAGAACAACCTAAGGTGAAGAACTAATTCAGATTATGGATCATAATCAATCAATTACCAGCACTCAATGAAATCCTTTATGAGAAAACCCTAAACCTTAACTGGATATACTCAGACATGATTAATGGAACAGAAATCATAGATGAATAGAATTGCATAAAAGAAATCAATAAGAAACAAGGGTTCAGAGTTGTCTCCCCAAAATCCCTAAAAACAATCCCTCTCAAAGTATCAAAAGTAAAATAAAGCTTAGCCAACAAAAGTGGCTGAAAAACCTAATTATAAAGCTAAAACGCGTTTTGGGGCTTCTTGTAATTATTAAAGTCTTCTGGACCAAGGTGCAGATTCTCTAGACTTGTAAAAAGTCGTGTTTCCTTTTCCATGGACGACGGTATCGACCGATACCATAAGTGGTATCGATCGATACTCGGGCAGTGAGTCACGTTCCTTCCTTCATGGTGTCAGTATCGATCGACACCAGGTGGTGTCGGTCGATACAAGGGCTTCAAATCATGGTCAAAAAGGGGTAAAAACCATGATATATCAACTCCCCCAGACTTAGCCTTTTCTTGCCCTCAAGCAAACAGAAAGCTAAACAAGAGAAAGAAGTTTGAAAACACGGAGACTTACATGTTCTTGAAACATTGCAATGACCCTTCAACTTAGCGCTCATATGTTACCTAACCCATTCCAAGATAAGACCACCATGTACTTCTCCGTAGACATTCGCAGCTTCCCAGACTACACACATTATTTCACAATATTATCCATCCAAGCCTTCATCGCCAGTTTCATCGATGTAGTCAATGCCACGAACCTTCTAGACTCTTTCCCATACAATATCATGACAAAAGAACCACCAAATATTTCACACTTTTTAGTATTACTTTCTCTCCCCCAGACTTATTTCTTATTGTGTTCTTTTTTTTTTTTTTTTTTTTAGATCCGCATATACACAGTAAGGTCTGAAACGCGAGTATTGATGGTGTTTGCCACTGAATCTCCGGTTCTTCCCTCTCTATGTATCAAAGGCGTAGGCGAATAGTGGTATCACGGGAAATTTTCCTAACCTCGCTTCCAACCTTTGTGTGATCATTCCTTCACAAGTAGAATAATGGGATCGCTGGAAATTTTCCTAACCCTCTACTCAGAAGAAAATCATATCATCTTTTATGCTCTTATTTATTAACTTATAATAGGGGAGAGGAATACCATTATTTTCTACACATGGGTTCCTTTGTCAGATATGAATGAGGAATCAAGCTCTATGGACATCAACCACATCGATGAAGTGCAAAAATTTGGCTCAGGCTTTAATAGACTCTGCTGGAAACATGGGTGTCTTCTAGTTAACTGGTCAGCCTTTGGATTTTTCATTAGTCCGATCTAGAACTGATTCTGTAACAATGGTCACTTAGAAGTAAAGTCAGAACAATAGATTCAAGAAAAAGATCATAATCTCCAACAGGTTTTGACTCAATAAAACAAATTTTGACTCAAAAAAGACTGACTCTAAGAAAAACAAAAACGTTGTCAGCAACTACCTCCCCCAGACTTAAACAACAATGTCCCCAGTGTTATCTAGTGATATGCTCAAATTAATACCCTAAAAAGTACTAAAGCAGTGTTGCAGTATAGTTAGGGGTCGAACACAAGAACTCCAGAAATCACGCAATAGATTATGTAGATCAGAATTAAGCTAAACCAAGAAGATGTGATTAAAAGCAGATGCGTAAATTAAACAAGTTGTAAGCGATGGGAGGGAAGATAGGCTCATGGTATTTCTCAGGGAATTCAATGAATGTAAGTAAACTAACTAACAGGATTCAGATTTAGCGCGGTTCTTGAACTCAAATCACTAAAGTATAGCTAACCAACTCTCGTTGCGAAAACTATCTAAGCCTAAATCTTAGAATTCCAAATCCTAAAGTTTTAAAGCAGCTTTTAGTTCAGGTTTGATCTGTTCACAAAACAACTAAACCAAATCTCTTTGCGAATAGTTATTTTGCTCACTCTAGGTTCTATCAGGTAATCAATCGCACTCTCGTGCCTAACCAATTATCATAAGATCTAAGTTCCAGGTGATCAGTCTAGAATTAGCTTTGTGAGCAACCTAAGGCGAAGAACTAATTCAGACGGTGAATCTTAATCATTCAATTAACCTAACATTCAGAGAAAACCCTTATGAGAACCCTGAACCTAACAAGAGAACTACTCAGACATGACAATTGAAACAATAAACATGACTGAAATAATACTCGGATAAATAATAAAAAGGAGAGTAACAAGAGGGTTCGAAATCTTCTCTCGGACGAACATAGTCTCAGACTTGTCTCCCTCAGAAAGCTCTCTCTCTCAAAACTCTGAATCGAATCAAGTGTAAACTCAATGTTCTTGCCCAAGTGGCTAGAAACCTAACTTAAAACTCATAAAACACGTTTTGGGCTAAATTGTAAATTATAAAGACTTTTGGGCAATTTTGCAATTCTTTAACTCTTCATTAAAGTCGCGCTTCGTGCTCTGCTGCAGTGAGTATCGATCGATACTCGGCAGTGTCGATCGATACTCAGACTCTGAATCGGGTACTCAGCTACACGAGCTTCTGTTTTGCTCCAAAATGCTCCAAAAAGCTCCAATATCTCCAATTATGCTCCAAACATGCTAAAACCTGTAAAAGACTCTAAAACACTACAAAATAGTATAAAGACTCTATAAAACGGACATATATCATGGCTTAAAAGGGGTTAAAACCATGATATATCAACTCTCCCAGACTTAGCCTTTGCTTGCCCTCAAGCAAATAAAGGACTAAACCAGAGAAAGAGGTTTGAAAACGCGGAGACTGACCTGTTCCTGAAACATTGCAATGACCCTTTTCCCAAGCACCCAAAAGTCACCTAACCAGATCCAAATCTAACCACCATGTACTTCTCCGTAGACATTCGCAGCTTCCCCAGACTACACACATTATCTCACAGCATCGTTCAATCAAACCCTTCATCGCCAGTTTCATCGTTGTGGTTAACACCAAGAACCTTCTAGATTCTTTCTCATACAATATCGTGACAAGGAACCATCCAAATTTCACACTTTTCGTATCACTTTCTCTCCCCTAGACTTATTTCTTATTTTGTTATTATTTTTTTTTTTTCTTCTTCTTTTTTTTTTTTTTTTTTTTTAGATTTGCATATACACATCAAGGTATGAGATGCGAGTAATGATGGTGTTTGCCACCGAATCCCCGGTTCTTCCCTCTCAATGTATCAAAGGGTGTATGCGAATAATGGCATCATAGGAAAATTCTAGCCTCGCTTCCAACCTTTGTGTAATCATTCCTCACTAAGTAGAATAATGGGATCTCTGGAAATTTTCCTAGCCCTCTACTTAGAAGAAAATCATTTCATCTTTTATGCTCTTTTTATTAACTTGCAACAGGGGAGAGAGATACTATCACTTTCAAACACTGGGTTCCTTTGTCAGATATGAATGAGGAATCAAGCTCTATGAATACTAACCACATCGATGAAGTGCAAAAATTTGGCTCAGGTTTTAAGAGAACTCTGCTGGAAACATGTGTGTCTTCTAGTTAACTGGTCAGCCTTTGGATTTTTCATTAGTCGATCTGTAGCTGATTCTGTAACAGTGGTTACTTAGAAGCAAAGTCAGAACAAAAGGGTCAAGAACACGATCATAATCTCCAACAAAACTTTGACTCAATAAAACAAATTTTGACACAAAAAATGACTGACTCTAAGAAAAACAAACACAATGTCAACGACTACCTCCCCCAGACTTAAACAACACTGTCCCCAGTGTTATCAAGCCTGAGTTCGGTGAGAGAAATCAAATGAACCAAGTGGAATGTGAAAATCGAAGAGGTTACCCGAGATGGTGATGATCGATCTCAGTAGGTGGTCGACAGAAATCTTCTTTTCAGCGATAATTGTGCCCAAAAAGTGTGTCAAACAATCCAAATGTGTTATGGTTAGCACTGTTAGATCACTCAAACACAAGTCAAAAGCAACAAAAAGCATAAAAGCATAGGTTCCACAAAGTACAATATGATAAGATGCTGACATAAGACGCAAACCAACAGAAGTCCAAAAGAAAAGAAACATAAAAGGGAAAAGAAAAACAAACGTGAAACCAGATAAACGAAGGACTAATCCTCCTCAGTGGCGTCAGAGTCATCGCCAGCAGTGCCAGATGGGCCAGCAGCAGGTGGTGAAATAGGGCTCTGAGACGCCATGCAGCTGCAGCGAGATATAGCGCTCCAAATGGTCTGAAGACTCTCAACAACGTAGCGCTGGAACGGATCCATCTCCACCTCAGGTGGTGGAGGAAGAGTAGGTGTAGGAGCAGGTGTGTGGCGTGCGCGTGATCGACCCCCAGCAGGGCCAGAAGGAGGCGGACGGGCTCTAGTGGTGGAGCCTCGACGTCTAGTGGCAGGTGCAGGTTCCATGTCTTCAGCAGCAGGAGCGAAGAATAGCTGGTCGGGGTTGTCACCAATGTCTGTCAGTTCAGTGTTGGGGAGCTAAACAAGATAGTCCCCCAACATTAGTGCTAAATACCCAACGCCTACCTGGCTTAAGCCAGCGAAGATGCTCCAGGTGCGCTAAATCCATAAGCTCGCGCGCAGTCGAGATCGGACAACTGGTTGTGCTGATCCCGAGATGCAGAAAGATCGGAGTGAGTAAACTGCCTACCATCTCGGTCTTCCGACGACTCGTAGCTATAGAGGTCCTGCCGCGTCCGGTAAAAGGCTTCACCTTCAGCGACTCCAAATGGTGAGCAAAAACTGCGCCAAAGTTGACCGCAAGGTCCATCTCAGGCCACTCATATGCCTCATCATCAATGATATCCCCAATCCCAATGGACAACACAATCAGCTCGGTCACTCTCATCTTGTTAGGCTCCATCTTGCACAACAAGATGTTGCTCAAGATCCTAACAAGATAGCGTAGGACAGGATGTCGCACATCCATCTGCGTGGTGGTCTTGCAGTCGTAAACCCCATGCCCGAAGTGAGACCAGAAGGCCTCAATATCCAAAAATCTGCGCGGAAGCTCGCATCTCGAGAAATCCCTGTTAAAACCGTATATGTCGCAGAGCTCCTGGAAGGAAATCCTGTAGCGCACACCACGAATCAAGAATGTCAGCACACCCTGTTGGGCAGTCACTGGAGGCTCACCAGTGTAGTAAACGCGGACAGACGCGAGGAACTGGCGGACTAAGTTGGGGTATAAGTCATATTGCCGCGTAGGCATCGTCCCCAGTCCAATCTTCCTGATCAAACCATCAAGCTCTCTGTCAAAGCCCAGTCGCCTCATAGAGTGCGTATCCACAAAGCGAGTGGGGCGCACATCAACGTCCTGCCAGGCGTTGTAGAAAATGGAGTCGTAGTCATCCCACTCCTCTGAAATCGGCATGTGGGTGCAGGCCCTGCTCTCAGTAATCTCCTTATCGGAGCCCTCGTAATCATCTCTCAATCTGATCTTGGCCTTCTCACTGATCTTGGGCCAAGGAGCTCTACACGCAGAGCTAGGGGCGGCTGGTGAAGAAGAACGACGTGGAGGAGGTGGAGGAATGTGGCGTAAGGAAGTGTGTGGAAGATCAAGATCCGCCTCTGCGCCAGTGATCCTCACCAAATAACGGTGGTTGAGAAGGCAAGCTTTCACAATCCCTACTTGCCAATTGAAACCGTCGAAGATCTTCACATTTTTGCCCACAATGTACTCGATCGGACGCTCACTAGATGGGTTCGAGCTAGAGGCTTCAGTAGCTCTTGGCCTCTTCTTTGGTCTCATCTGCATCATTAACAAACACAAGACAAGGCATAAATCCAACATCTCTCACAAACAAAGCAAAATCGGCTAAGGCAGATGATGAGCATCGACCGATACCAGATGGTATCGATCGATACTCAGACAAGTATCGAGCAGACACGAAGAACACAAATCCAACAATTTCAAAATTTGCAAACCAAGGGTAATGAAGCGTAAGGCAGGGTTCGACTAGGCCTAGAACACAATAATCAAGTGATAATCATCGAACAACACGAGTTCTAAGAACCTAAAAGTCAAAAATCTAAACTTGGTGCATGGAATCAAAAGTTAGAAATTCGTGTTACATACCTAGCAGATCGTTAGAATGAATGAGAGAAAGGAATTGAGCACGAAAAACCGCACGGAATAGACACAAAAATCTCTCAAAAGCGTTGAGAAACGAAGATTTGGTGAAATTTGGTGAGAGAGAGGCTCGTGTCGGTCGATAGAGATATTGTGAGAAGAAGGAAAATCCGTAGGGTTTATAAGGAAACTTACCTGGGCCGTGGGTATCGACCGATACTAGATAGTGTCGATTGATACTCGTAGCAATTCGGTGCATTTAGGCGCATGGAGGGTGTCGATCGACACTAGCTGGTGTCGATCGATACGTCTCGTCCGAATCTGGTTCACGTGACACAACGAAACACAAAACTAGAAGTGAAAAGAAAAAAGAAAGATATGTACAGACTCACCAGTGGGTTGCCTCCCACCAAGCGCTCGATTAACGTCATTAGCTTGACTGTACTGCCGTTCAGGCCGCGGGTGCATCATCCAGAGGCATCATGTGTCCATCGGGGATCTCAGTCCTCCGTAAGTAGTGTTTCACCCTTTGTCCGTTGACAGTGAACTCCTCGCCAGAGGGGTTAGTCAGGACAAGTGCACCATGTGGTCTAACCTCCTTGACAGTGAAAGGACCTGACCAACGAGAACGCAATTTACCAGGGAACAAATGCAAACAAGAGTTATACAGAAGTACCTGATCATTTGGGTTCAAAAATGTGGTAAAGGATTTTCCTGTCATGGGACGCCTTAGTCCTCTCCTTGTACAGCCTTGAGTTCTCATAGGCATGGTGCCGAATCTCATCCAGCTCGTTCAGCTGGATCAATCGCTTCTCAGCAGCAGGCTTGATGTCAAAATTCAGCAGCTTAGTAGCCCATGCTGCCTTATGCTCGATCTCCACAGGAAGGTGACAAACTTTCCCATATAGCAAATGGAAAGGTGTAGTTCCCAATGGTGTCTTATAAGCAGTCATGTAGGCTCATAGCGCATCGTCTAGCTTTGTAGACCAATCCTTCCTAGAAGTTCCCACTATCTTCTCCAGAATCTCCTTGATTTGCCTGTTGGAGACCTCGACTTGCCCACTGGTCTAGGGGTGATATGGAGTAGCCACACGATGATTCACACCGTGCTTCTTCAGTAACCTCTCGAAAACCCTGTTGATAAAGTGACTGCCACCATCACTTATAACAATACGTGGCACTCCAAATCGTGGAAAGATGATAGTTTTAAACAGCTTAAGAACCACCGCAGAGTCGTTGGTTGGGCTAGCAATTGCCTCCACCCACTTAGAGACATAATCCACTGCAACTATAATGTACTGGTTCTTGTATGACGGAGGAAAAGGGCCCATAAAATCGATACCCCAGCAATCAAAGATCTCAACCTCTAGGATGAAATTATGTGGCATCTCGTGTCTCTTACTGATCTTCCCTCTCCTCTGACACACATCACACTGCGAGATGAAGATATGAGCATCCTTAAACATAGTAGGCCACCAGAAGCCTGCTTGAAGAACCTTGGACACTGTCTTGAAAGTAGCAAAGTGTCCAGCATACTCAGAGCCATGGCAATGAAACAAAATCGCAGGTACCTCTGATTCAGCAATGCATCGCTGGTAGATACCATCAGAGCAATGCTTATACAGGTAAGGCTCATCCCAAAAGTATCGCCTTATGTCTCGCAGAAATTTCTTCTTGGCATATTTCTTGAGGTGCGTAGGCTCTGTACCTGCAGCGAGGAAGTTGGCAATATGAGCATACCATGGTAGATCAGAATCCATTTCAGCAACAAGGAACTCCTCGGAAGCACCAAGGTGTTCCACGGTCAAAACAGGTGCAGCAGCCGACGGGTATCGACCGACACCAGGTGAGTGTCGATCGATACCGAAACCAGCAATTCGTGGGAATTACTGATTTTCGGTGAATCCACTTTAGAAACCAGTTTCAATGTAGTAAATCGACTCCTCAGGCAGTTGATCATCAATAGGCACGTTTGTATCGAGCTTTGACCTCGAAAGATGATCAGCGACCCCATTCTCCACTCCTCTCTTGTCCTTTATCTCAATATCAAACCCTTGGAGCAAAAGAACCCAACGACAAAGACGAGGCTTGAGATCCTTGTTCTGCATCAAATACTTGAGAGCAGCATGATCTGTATGAACAATCACTTTGCTCCCAGTCAAGTAAGGCCGAAATTTGTCGAAGGAGAAGACGACCGCAAGTAATTCCTTCTCTGTCGTGCTGTAATTCCTCTGAGCATCATCCAACGTTCTGCTGGCATAGTAGATAACATGAAGTTTCTTCTCCTTCCGCTGACCCAGAACAGAACCCACAGCAAAATCGTTGGCATCGCACATAATCTCGAAAGGGAAAGTCCAATCAGGAGGTTGCACAATAGGAGCACTCACCAATGCCTTCTTAATCTCCTCAAAAGCTGCAAGACACTCCGGTGTGAAATCAAAGTGAGTCTCCTTGCATAATAGGGTGGTGAGTGGGCGTGTTATCTTGGAGAAATCCTTGATAAATCTCATGTAAAACCCAGCATGACCCAGAAAACTTCTAATGTCCTTCACAGAACTTGGTGGTGGCAAACCTGTCATAACCTGAATCTTAGCCTTATCAACCTCGATCTCAGCTTCAGAAACCTTGTGCCCAAGAACGATGCCGTCCTGAACCATGAAATGACACTTTTCCCAATTAAGGACCAAGTGTTTCTCTTCACACCACTGCAGCACCTTGCACAAATTAGCCAAACAATCCTTGAACGATGATCCATATACTGAAAAATCATCCATGAACACCTCCATAAAGTCCTCAATCATGCATCTCTGAAAAGTAGCTGGAGCGTTACACAATCCAAATGGCATTCTCCTGTATGCGAATGTGCCATAAGGACATGTAAAAGTGGTCTTCCCCTGATCATCTGGATGAATAGGAATCTGGAAGGAACCTCAATACCCGTCGAGAAAACAGTAATAGGGATGACTAGCCAACCTCTCTAACATCTGATCAATGAAAGGCAATGGGAAGTGATCTTTCCTTGTAGCCGCATTCAACTTCCTGTAGTCAATACACATTCGATGCCCAGTGATAGTCCTCGTAGGAATCAACTCATCCTTCTCATTCTTCACCACAGTTATCCCTCCTTTCTTAGGAACAACATGCATTGGACTAACCCAAGAACTATCTGAGATGGCATAGATAACCCCTGCATCCAAGAGCTTCATAACCTCCTTCTTAACAACTTCTTTCATATTCGGATTTAGCCTCCTCTGATGCTCAATGGTAGCCTTTGACTCGTCCTCAAGATGAATCCTATGCATGCACAGATCCGGTGATATACCTGAAATGTCATCAAGAGAATACCCAAGAGCTTTGCGATACATGCGCAGCTTGCTCAGCAGTAAGGCAACCTCTGCGTTGTTCAAAGAAGTATTAATAATCACAGGGTATGTGGAATTAGGGCCAAGAAATACATACCTCAGGTTGGCTGGAAGTGGCTTGAGTTCCAACTTAGGAGCTTTCTCCTCGCTCCAATCTCCAAGCTTAGCAGCTTGCTTAGAACATTCGCCCAACTCCTTGTTCTGACGTAGGGTATCGACCGATACCAAGGGGGTATCGATCGATACTGATGGTGCAGTGTCGAGTATCTTCGAGTAACTAGCAGCGTCTTCACTCAAGGCACCCTCAGATTCAACTGAACAGACCAAAGCCCTTTCCAACGGATCCTCAGGATGCATCCCCAAGAAGTACTCTTCAGCAATGTCCGTGAAAGTATCGACGAAGAAACTCTGCCCATCGATGGTTGGTCTCCTCATCATCTTCTCCATGTTAAAGGTCATGACCAAATCACCTATGTTAAGAGCTATCTTCCCATTCCTGCAGTCAATCAATGCACCAGCTGTGGCAAGGAATGGTCTACCCAAGATAAGCGGATCTTTGGGCTCAGCATCATACTCTAGGACAATGAAATCAGTTGGGATTAAGCAATTCCCAATCTTAATAGGGACATATTCGAGTAGCCCCTCTGGAAGTCGCACTGAGCGATCAGCAAGTATCAACGATATTCTGGTGGATGTGAAATCTGTCATACCCATCCTCTTGGCAACTGAGTAAGGCATAAGGTTGACACTCGAGCCAATGTCGCATAGAGAACGCTCGAACCGTTCGGTGAATATAGAACAATCCAACACAAAGCTCCCTGGATCTGGAAGTTTCCTTGGGATTATGTTGGTTAAGATTGCACTGCACTCCTGAGTAAGCATCACACACCCTTCTTCAAGGTTCAAGTTGCTAGACACCATCTTCTTGACATATCTCCTGAAAGCTGGAGAAGTCTTAATGCGTCGAGGAAATGAAGTTCGACAATCAGCTTGTCCAATATCTGCTTGCATCTAAAGTCTTTCACCTCCTTCTTAGTCTTCCCAACAGCTCTAGGATAAGGTATCCTCGGTATATAGACTCGTTCTGGGACTACCTTAGGTGTAACATTCGGAATTTCAGGTGTCTTCTTGACAGTAGGCTCAGTATCGACCGATGCTGGAGGAGTGTCGATCAACACTGGAGTTTCTGGGTTGTCACGTTGCAAGATTTTGACTGGTGTCGATCGACACTTAGGTGTGTCGATCGATACCCTGGGGATTTCAGAATCTTCATCGTCAAGATTTTGACTGGTGTTGAGATCTCTGCAGGTAATGCAGCTTTCACTCCTGTATTCACCTCTTTTCCACTCCCCAGAGTGATGGCATTGATGTGCTCCCTCCTTGGGTTTTCTCCTCTACCTGGAAGAACACCCTCTTGCCTTTTCACAGCTTCTGAAGTTTGAGCAACATGAACTTCCAACTTCTTTTGACTCATGCTAAGCGCTTCGATCCTTCCATTCAAGATTGTGTAAAGATCATCCAACTTCCCATTGAAGCTCACTGTCATCTTATCCTGCCCTTGAACCAGCTGTTCAAGCATAGCCTCGATCTTACTCTCTTGAGTCTTGGACGGTGGAGATTGATAGGATGAATTCCCATAGTTCCTTGTGTAACCACTATCCTGGAAAGATTTTTGGCCAAACTGATTCGACCCAAAACCACCTTGATTACCCTCAGACTTGAATCCTCCTTGCTGAAAGTTGTTGTTGAAGTTTCGGTTGTTGTATTGATTCCTCTGACCTTGAAAACCAGAACCACCAATGTAGTTAACATCCTCTACCTCATCCTCATGGAAAACCTCGACATCATCAGCAAAGTGAACAGCCTTCTACTGCTTGCTCATCAACAAATTATGCACCGAATCCAGCTTCGCATGCACTTCAGCAATCTGAGAACCCTCTATACCACCAGCTAGCTTCTTACGCTCCATGTCAGCACTCTTTGTGCTATTGCTAGACGCAAAGTTCTCAATCAGCTGGTAAGCATTATCAGGAAATTTGGTAAAGAAATTACCATTGCTCGCAGAGTCCAACGCCATCTGGTATCGCCAATCAATTCCTCTGAAAAAGAAACTCAGCAACTGAACCATAGTGTACCCATGATGTGGACAATCCCTCTGATACGATCAAAATCTTCCCCAAGCAGCCTTGAAAGCCTCTGTCGTTCCCTGAGAAAACTGGGAAATCTTGTTCCTAAACTCCTCTGATCTCGCATCGTCATAAAAGTTATTCAGGAAAGCAGTCTTGGTCTCATCCCACGTAGTCAATGACCCAGCTGGTAATTGCTTGAGCCAATAAGAAGCATCCCCACCTAGAGAGTATGGGAAAAGCTTACAGAACAAGTAGTCGTAGGACACTCCATTGCATTTGATGCTAGAAACCAAATCCTCGAACTTCTCAATATGGTACATGGGGTGTTCATGAGGAAGACCATGGAAAGTGTGCTGACCCACAAGAGTGTAGTACGCGGGCTTCAGCTCAAAGTCATTCCTCTGAAAGGTGGGAATACGAATCGCTGATCGATTTATGTAGAACTGGTCAGGTCTGTTGCATTCACCAAATGTCCTAGCACGATTAACCACAGCATTCCCATCGTTCACATCGTTGTTGCGCGCAGCTCGCACGGCAACCTCATCGACAGCTGGTGGAGGGATTATGATGTTTCCCTCTACATCCAGTCACTGTCCAGCCTCATTGCATAAATGACCCTCTCGGTCTCTGAAAGCACCAGTCTCGTCCCGAATCAAAACCATTGGATTGTTGTTCATCTCGACTGGCTTCTTTGCTCTTCTTAGTGTGCATTCCAACTGTGCTAGCTGCTCGTTTGACAAATCAACTAGCTAAGTGTTCTTGTTTCTTCTGGTTCCTCGAGTAGGCATACACCTGAAACACAAAAGATCAAGAACGTAAGTGACTAAAAAAACAAACGTGTCGGGTGTCGACCGATACCAAGGGGTATCGATCGATACTCGACGATTTAGACGAAATTCTTCACTAAAATCTAATGGCGAAATTGAGTCCCCGGCAACGGCGCCAAATTTGATATGCTCAAATTAATACCCTAAAAAGTACTAAAGCATTGTTGCAGTATAGTTAAGGGTCGAACACAAGAACTCCATAAATCACGCAATAGATTATGTAGATCAGAATTAAGCTAAACCAAGAAGATGTGATTAAAAGCAGATGCGTAAATTAAACAAGTTGTAATCGATGGGAGGGAAGATAGGCTCAGGGTATTTCTCAGGGAATTCAATGAATGTAAGTAAACTAACTAACAGGATTCAGATTTAGCGCGGTTCTTGAACTCAAATCACTAAAGTATAGCTAACCAACTCTCGTTGCGAAAACTATCTAAGCCTAAATCCTAGAATTCCAAATCTCTTTGCAAATCCTAAAGTTTTAAAGCAGCTTTTAGTTCATGTTTGATCTGTTCACAAAACAACTAAACCAAATCTCTTTGCGAATAGTTATTTTGCTCACTCTAGGTTCTATCAGGTAATCAATCGCACTCTCGTGCCTAACCAATTATCCTAAGATCTAAGTTCCAGGTGATCAGTCTAGAATTAGCTTTGTGAGCAACCTAAGGCGAAGAACTAATTCAGACGGTGAATCTTAATCATTCAATTAACCTAACATTCAGAGAAAACCCTTATGAGAACCCTGAACCTAACAAGAGAACTACTCAGACATGACAATTGAAACAATAAACATGACTGAAATAATACTCAGATAAATAACAAAAAGGAGAGTAACAAGAGGGTTCGAAATCTTCTCTCGGACGAACAGAGTCTCAGACTTGTCTCCCTCAGAAAGCTCTCTCTCTCAAAACTCTGAATCGAATCAAGTGTAAACTCAATGTTCTTGCCCAAGTGGCTAGAAACCTAACTTAAAACTCATAAAACACGTTTTGGGCTAAATTGTAAATAATAAAGACTTCTGGGCAATTTTGCAATTCTTCAACTCTTCATTAAAGTCGCGCTTCGTGCTCTGCTGCAGTGAGTATCGATCGATACTCGGCAGTGTCGATCGATACTCAGACTCTGAATCGGGTACTCAGCTACACGAGCTTCTGTTTTGCTCCAAAATGCTCCAAAAAGCTTCAATATCTCCAATTATGCTCCAAACGTGCTAAAACCTGTAAAAGACTCTAAAACACTACAAAATAGTAGAAAAACTCTATAAAACGGACCTATATCATGGATTAAAAGGGGTAAAAACCATGATATATCATTTAGCCTAGAGTAGGTAAAAGAAACCAAAAGAACTTAGTGGAATCGTGAAAAACAAGAGATTACCGTATTGGGGTAGGGGTGTCGACCGACACACAGCCTGGTATCGATCGATACCAAGCGTAGGTAGACACAATCTCTGTTCCTCCTGGTGTCGATCGATACCATAATGGTATCGGTCGACACATCACATGTTCATCTGATTCACACAAAGACACAAGACACAAAAACGAAAAAATGACAAAAATAAAAGATTTATATATAGACTCACCAGTGGGTTGCCTCCCACGAAGCGTTTGTTTTATGTCACTAGCTTGACTTTGGCTCAGGTGATCAGTCAGGAGAAAATTGAGAACTTACTCTCAGGCAAGTTCTACAACTAGACACTTCCAGCTTCAGATTTCTCCTCAACATGCTCTCCACAACCTCCTTTCCTTTCTCTTTCAGCTCCGAAGGAAGGATAACTCTGACCTTAAAGAATGGTTTTGAGGTTTTTTTGCACTTCACCTTATACTCAATCGAATCTCCATCACACTTTTGAGGGATTAATGTCATATAGGCAGCACCCTTGACTTTTTTGCTCTTCACCTTCTTCTTTGTCTTAGCCGTTGTGATGTTTCTCTTCGTGATTATAGAAGGACCATCTAAAACGTCTATGACGTTTGGCTCATGATAAGGCTCATCCAAAAGGTCAACCATCAACGTCTCTCCTGTAACAACGGTGATGCAAGAGATATGTTTGGGAGCTCTTCAAGAAGGGATGGCTTTACAGGAGATCTCCTTGTCAATGTATGAGAATGAGATTCTCTTACTGGGCGTGTCTATAACTGCACCAACTGTAGCCATGAACGGTCTTCCAAGAATCAAAGGCGTACTAGAACGTTCACTCATCTCGACAACCTGAAAATCAGTAGGAACCAGACAATCTCCTACTTTAACAAGAAAATCAGGGATTGTATGGAACTGAGGTGGAAGAGTTCGCGAATGTAAGAGATATCTTAGGACATCTTATTTCAATTCTCAACCTCTCTGCAATTGCCCTTGACATGACATTGACGCTAGACCCTGAATCAACGAGAGACTCTTTGAATTCAACTCCAGAGAGAGCATGGAACCGAAAATTTTCCTGGGTCTTCTCTCTTAGTCAACTGCTTCAATGGTGGGGTGCTTCTTGCCTTGATGAAGATGCCTCAATCTCTTCTAGAGTTTCTCTGCGATCTCGGAAGTGACTAAGCAAAGGGCGGTATTCCAAAGCTTCTTCAAAAGACAACGTATTGGGAATCATCCTTACCATCTTCTCAAACCCGAGCAACTTCTCTGCAGAGATGGGACCTCTGAGGTGTCTAGGTGGTATAGGATATGGCACCTTAGGCTTGTAAACCCTTTCATCGACAATCTTGGTTGTTTTCACAGTCTTTGGCTCAGTCTGCGAGGGGTGTCGATCGATTCTAGAATGGTATCGATCAATACAAGGCTTATGTGTCATCTCTTCAGGTGTGGTGTCGATCGACACCCTTGGTTTTGAAACGTCCTTGGAAGATCCTTGGACGGGTATTGACCGATGCTGGGTGGTATCGATCAATACTAGGGCGATTTCGGGAGCCTCATCGTCGTCATCTTCAGCAAGATCGACGAGATTCTTTGCAGTTAGGCCAATTTTCACTCCTGGATCGACCTCTTCATCACTTCTTAAGGTGATTGCATTGACGTGTTCATTCTGTGAATGAACCATCTTTCCCTTGACATCTGCTGCAGTCTGAGCTATTTGAGTTTCCAGCATCTTCTGATGAATGTTGAGAGCCTCGATTTTCCCATTCAGATCTGTGTACATGGCATCCATCTTCCCATTAAAATCCACTGTCATCTTCTGCTGTCTCTCAAGAATCTGTTCAAGCATAGATTCAACCTTGCTTTCAGGAGTTTTGAGTGGTGGAGATTGGTAGGACGAGTTCCCATAGGATCGAGTGTAGTCGTTGCTCTGGAGTGGTTTCTGTAGATACTGATTTGTTCCAAAACTAGCTGGTTTGTTGTTCTGCTGGTATTGAAATCTCTGACCTTGAAAACCAGCACCACCAATGTAGTTAACGTCTTCTACTTCATCTTCATCGAAATTCTTGACATCAGCAGCAAAGTGGACAGCTTTCTTCGTCTTACCCATCATAAGATTGTGCACTGAATCCAGCTTAGCTTGAACCTCAGCAATCTGCGATCCATCCAAATTCCCAGCCTGCTTCTTCCGCTCAAAATCTGCATTCTTGGTGCTATTGCTAGACGCCAAGTTCTCAATAAGCACATAAGCATTGTCAGGATACCTGGTGTTGAAGTTCCCATTACTCGCAGCATCCAAAGCCATACGATACCTCCAATCAATCCCTCTGAAGAAGATACCCAGCAGCTGAACCTTAGTGAACCCATGGTGTGGACAATCTCTCTGATATGATCTGAATCTCATCCAAGCAGCCTTAAACGCCTCAGTTGGTCCTTGAGAAAACTAGGAGATCTTGTTCCTAAGCTCATCGGATCTCGCATCATCATAGAAATTATTGAGGAAGGCATTCTTAGTTTCCTCCCAAGGAGTCAGTGATCCAGGAGGCAACTGCTTCAGCTAGTAAGCTGCATCCCCACCAAGAGAGTATGGGAAAAGCTTACAGAGGAGGTAATCGTTGGACACTCCATTGTACTTGATGCTAGTGACCAAGTCCTCAAACCTCTCAATATGATCCATGGGGTGCTCATGAGGAAGACCATGAAAAGGATGTTGACCCACAAGGGTGAAATATGCAGGTTTCAGCTCAAAGTCATTCCTCTGACAAGCAGGAGGGCGAATCGCTGATCGATTGGCATAGAACTGATCAGGCCTGTTGTACTCACCAATTGTCCTACCACGATCAACCACATCATTCCCAACATTCACAACAGCTGGAGGGACAATGATGTTTCCATCTCCATCAAGTCGTTGCCCCCTCTCATTGCACAAATGACCCTCTTGGTCTCTCAAAGTTCCAGCATCATCACGAACCAAAACCACTGGATTGTTCATCTCTGCTGGCCTCTTTGTTCTCCTTTTTGTGCGTTCCAAAAATGCTAGTTCCTCGTTGGAAAGATTAATTAGCTGCGTGCTCTTGTTTCTCCTGGTTTCGTGATTAAGCATACACCTGAAACACAAAAGTCAAAGCACGTAAGTAACAAAAATATAAAAAAATACGACGAGTATCGACCGACACTAGATAGTATCGATCGATACCGACGAACTTAGTCGAAATTCTAAGCTAAATTCTAATGGCGCATTTAGAGTCCCCGGCAACGGCGCCAAATTTTGATAAGCTCAAAATTAATACCCTAAAGTACTAACAGCTTGTCGATTGTAGTATTTAGGGGTCGAATCCACAAAGACTCAAGAATCACACAATAGATCAATTAGTTTCGAATTAAGCTAAGCAATTCAGTTGAAACAGAAAGCAATAAACAATAAAAGAGTTGATTAAATTCGATGAAGAGAATATAGGTTCAGGGTATTTCTCAGGAAATCAAAGAATGCAGATTAATCAACTAGTCAGGGTTCGGGTTATGCACGGTTCTTGAACTCAAATCACTAAACTATAATTAACCAATTGTCGTTGCGAGAATTATCTAAGTCTAAATCCTAGAATCCCAAATCTCTTTGCAAATCCTAAAGATCTAAACCAGCTTTTAAGTTCATGTTTGATATGTTCACAAAACAACTAAACCAAATCTCTTTGCGGATAGCTATTTTGCTCACCCTAAGTTCTGTCAGATTATCAATTGCACTGTCGTGCCTAATCGATTAACCTAAGATCTAAGTTCCAGATTCGTCAACCTAGAATTAGCTTTGAGAACAACCTAAGGTGAAGAACTAATTCAGTTTATGGATCCTAACCAATCAATTACCAGCACTCAATGAAATCCTTTATGAGAAAACCCTAAACCTAAAGTGGATCTACTCAGACATGATTAATGGAACAGAAATCATAGATGAATAGAATTGCATAAAAGAAATCAATAAGAAACAAGGGTTCAGAGTTGTCTCCCCAAAATCCCTAAAAACAATCTCTCTCAAAGTATCAAAAGTAAAATAAAACTTAGCCAACAAAAGTGGCTAAAAAACCTAATTATAAAGCTAAAACACGTTTTGGGGCTTCTTGTAATTATTAAAGTCTTCTGGACCAAGGTGTAGATTCTCCAGACTTGTAAAAAGTCGCGTTTTCTTTTCCATGGACGACGGTATCGACCGATACCATAAGTGGTATCGATCGATACTCGGGCAGTGAGTCATGTTCCTTCCTTCATGGTGTCAGTATCGATCGACACCAGGTGGTGTCGGTCGATACAAGGGCTTCAAATCGCTACACGATCTCTGCTTTGCTCCAAAAAGCTCCAAACTGTTTCAATATCTCCAATTATGCTCCAAACGTGCCTAAAACCTGAAAAGGCACTAAAAGACTACAAAAACACTAGAAAGACTCTAAAAACAAGACCTATATCATGGTCAAAAAGGGGTAAAAACCATGATATATCAATTATCTATGTCTCAAAACCAATTCTCTTGACCAAATGAGTTTGTTTGATTTGCATGAGCATTATTCACTATATCATTTAAAGAATGTCAAAGGGTTGGATGCTAAGAATTCTTGTGTAGGTTGAGGCTTGAACTTGACTCATGTAGGGATAGACATGGCTAACTCTTTTTTAGTATACTTGTTTGATTGCATCCTAGAACTAGCAACTTGGACATTGAGCTTTGAATTCTTTTAATGATACTTGTGGATTTGAGCTCCCATTTTCAAATCTCTCTCTCATCTTGTTCTTGTTTGTTTGCTTGAAGACAAGCAAAAGAATAAGTTTGGGGGAGTTGATATTCTCATATTTTACTCATTTTAGCATGCAATTAGCTTAGTGTTTTAAGTCTCATGCATGTATTTTCGTAGATTTCTTTAGTGTTTTGGTCCAAATTAGAGTCTAGCAAGTTTGCATTAGGTCCTAGTGATTCTTGCATCATTTGGAGTATTTTCTAGGTACTTGGAGACATTTTGGGGATGATTGGAGTTATGGAGCAAAGGCAAATGCAGAGTTCACCCAAGGTGTCTGAACGATTGGGCCGGACGAAGGGTCTCCATTCGGATTCAGCTTCTGACGTCTTCTTGACAATGATGGAAACGTGAGTTAGCTGTCGTCGGGAAGTGGTTTCAGGTCATTTGGATAAGTGGTTCAAGATATATGGTGATTTCACTAAGGATATGACCGTCTGGCCGCGAGACCATCGCACAACACCGACCAACCGTGGTCCGGTGTGCTTCATCCAGTACTGCAGCCATCCTTGGACAGGATGAATACCAGGCCATCACACCTGACAACAACCGCCCGGTGTTTAAGATCGTCCACTCCCGCAGCCTTGAAACACCGGTGTGCTCGTCTGGTGCTTAGCCAACGTTTGGGCAGGATGGTTGCCGGCCAGCTGCACCCCTTGAAGACCATCCGTTGTTGCTGCCTCATCTCCACACCAGCCCACATGCAACGGCCAATGTCCACCCGGTGTCACAAGTTCAAATCCGTCCTCATCGAAGCCAGCCAAAGTGACTGAAATATCAGGCCAGATGAAGAACTTACATTCGAATTTAGCTTTGGAGGTCTTCATAGAAGTTTTACATAATTGAGTTAGCTATCATCTGGAGGTGGTTCCAAGCCATTCTAAGCAGTAGTTCGAAAGATACAGCAGATTTAGCAAGGACATGTCTGTCTGGCATCCAAACGAGTTATGCTCATAGCAACCTCGACCAAAAGCTTCCCACACCGGCCCACCACCGTCCGGTGTAGTGCCTCTCGACCCAGACCCAACCGGGTCAAAACCCGGTTTGTTCCGGGTTGACCCGGAACGCCCAAGACCAATTTAAATATGCACAACCTAATTTTTATATCAAAGTTTTTTTCTTTCTAGAGTTGAGTTTTATCCCAAACTCTTCTTATGATTTTGGATGGATCTTCATTATTCATGCCACTCTAGTGAATGATTCTTCAACCTCTATCATTTATCTATTTGTTTATTCATTTTCCTTTACCTTTCCTTTATGTTCTTCATGTTTAGACTCTAGGGTTTTTGTTAGATCGTGGTTTGCTTGATTTTGATGGTTTGATGATTGATTTGTGTTGCTTATATTCTAAATCTTTGCTTTCCTTTCTTATTTAGTATTCTTAATGCTAGATTAGGTTTGAGAAGGTTAATCTAGATCATGGGGAATTTCATGCACACAAAGTGTTCGATGAAATTCCTCAATGAACTAAATAAGAGATTTTCATACTTAACTCATGAGAATGAATGTTTGAGATGAATGTTGGTTAATAGAACTTGTTATTAATGCTTGTTAATCATATAATCACAAATGAGAGTTTGAAATTGATTAAGTGATTAACAAAGAGATTAGTGTCATGAGAATGAATTAATCTTATTCAAATGTTCTAGACCTAAGGAATAGCATAGATTGCGTGCATTAGTATTATAAATGATGATGATTTGGATTGCATCTTGTTAGATCCTTCACATAGGTTGATCTTAATGCTAGTTTTAAATTGAGAGATCAAAGTTAGAGCTTAAGCATTTCATGCCCGGAAGGTGTTCGATGAAATGCTTGAACCAAACCTATTGTGAGTTTTTCACATCCTAGCCAATGAGAGTTGATGTTTAGGGTGATTAGTGAACTAATTGGAATTGTTTATTAATGCTCTAGCTTGGAATTGGAATTGTTTTTGAACTAATTGGGATTGTTTCACATCATCATTGATTATCTAATTGCAAACGAGAATTTTTGTCAATTAGGTGATTAGTGAAGTGATTAGGGCCATGAGAATCGATTAGTCATATTTGTGAATTCCATGTTCTAGGATAGTGTTTAATTCAATCTTTGTCATCATTATTTGATTGTTAATCATTTCTTTGATAGTTTAATCCATGATCCAACACTTCTATCTTTGTTTTCTTTCTTGCATTTTACTTTCTTAATTCAAAAACATAAAAACCCAAAACATTTGCTCTAGCTTAAGAAGTTTCATGCACTTTTAGTGCATTAATCTTAACCCCTATGGATTGACACCTCTTATGCTACAATGACAAGCATAAAAGAATTGATATGAATAACAAAAAATCCTTTATCAGAGGGCCATTCATCTCGTCATCTTTTGCGGGGTCATGACCGAGCCGAGCAGAAGAATTCTTCGAACTAGCCGAACCGGTAGAACCAGACATTACGCCTCGGGAATGGTTGAAGATGAATCGGAAAATACGATGATGGATCCGAAAATTCAAAGACTCGACACGCCTCGGATCGGATAAACTAAACCGCGCGGAGGTTAATCAGAAAATTCTAACCGGAAAAGTAAACGAAGTGAAGAGAGGAGAGAGCTACCTGTTTTTTTTGGATTACGTCAAATGCGGTGAATAAAAGAACAAGGAGGACTTTGCGCTATTTATAGGCAACTCGGCGCGTGGCTGCGCGTGGCCTCGGGAACGAATAGAAACGCTTGCACTTCCCCAGGTATTTGTGGCAAAAAAACGACACGTGTACAAGATATCCGAGAGAAAATATTTATCCCGAGATGTAGCAAAACGAAGCAATGACTCCAAATTTTTATCTATTCAACAGTAGAGAAATAGCTCTATACAAAACATTCTCCGTCCCGCCTTGCCCGATCGTTGTGGCATCAACAAAGAAACCCCTCGTCAAGCCTCGGCGGTAAATATTGTTAATCAACCCAGCGCCACCTCGGTCCGATGGTTAATCTCAATACCAACAAACCTTCACCTCGTCACAATCAACCTGAAATCTGACGAGCTGGGGGGCAAACTGTTTGGGTCGATTTTCACCCGTCGAGATCAACAAGTCCAAAAGCCGAAGACATCAAATAAGAGGTGGAATCATCCGAGCCGCAACGATCCCGCATACTCTACCCACAACCTCGCCTCGGCAACCCTATCTTCTGAAGAATAAAGCCGAGCCGAGAATGAAGCGACACCGCCTCTACGACCGTTAATGGGCCGAGACAAAGGTCTTCGTGACAACTTTTTGGGCCGAACTAAAAGGACGGACTATCGATTGCCCTAACCTAAGTCGGCGGCCGCTGAAGCAATAGGGAAATATTTCATTTCTCTTCTTTGATTCTCGTCAATACGAACCCATATAAATGGTACTCAGAATCATCTTTGTAACCCATCTAAAAACCTTAGCAATAGCTCTTAGCAATTTATTCGTGTACGCTTACTAAACAGCAATAAAAACCATCTTTGGATCTCTAACTGCGTTTTTTATCAAGAAACTTATGTTCCCTCTAAAAGTCACGACAAAAGATTGATTATGCGAGTTTCGACTCTCACGGTTACCCTTTTAGGCGGGTGGTGGAGGAGTTTAAGAACCTTGCTCATGACCTCTTGAAGACCGGCTTGCCCCTTCTCTTTAACTTCTAGTGTGAAGATTGCTTTAACCGAGGCAAAAGGCTTGGACTGTCCCTTGCACTTGATCTTATCCCCATTAAGCTTGCTTGGTTCTTTCTTAGCTAAGGCAAAAAGGTGATGCTTGTCTTGTATCTTCTTTTTGGCTTTAGTGCCTTCACCCTTTTCTTGCTTCTTGTTATCTTCATTCTCTTTCCTCATTGTGGTAGAGTAAAGAGATTCCAAGCAAGCTTTATCAACTCCCAAAGCTTCTTTGCCATTACCATAACCCAAACCCGTTTTCTCATGAGACTCTTCTTTCTTTTCATAAGTCTTTGGGGGTGGAGCTTCATCAACCATCTCACAACTACCCACATACTTCACTTCCTTAGCACGAAACTCATCATCTTCAATAGTAATGGTGCTGCAAAGCTTGGTGGAAGAGGCATTCATTGGGTAGTAAACTTTGTTATTCACATTCATGAGCACCACATTTTGGTTTTAAAGTCCATGCTTGCACCAGTGGTATTGACGAATGGAGTTCCAAGGAGGAGTGGGAGCTTGTTGGCCTTCTTTATTTTCATAACAACAAAATCCGTTGGAACTAGACAATCCCCAACTTTAAGCGGATAATCTTCAACAAGACAAAGTGGTTTTCGTGAAGAAGCATCTCCAAAAGTGATAGGTGATATACTTGGTTTTTACCATTTTCTATCGTATGTTTTGGTGTTTCTTTTAATCATTTTATCGAGTCAAAGTCTGTTTTAGAGTTTTTAGTCTTTTATTTAAATATATCAGGTAAAAAGGCGTCTAAGGAGGAAATTGAAGTTACGGGAGCAAAAACGCACAAAACCGTGAAGAAAGGAGCATAATCGGTCGATGCAAGGAGTGCATCGACCGATGCAACACCATAGATATTTCTCCATCGGTCGATGCAAGGAGTGCATCGACCGATGCAACAGATCAGAGATTTGGCAATCGATCGATGCACTGGACCAGAGAAACAGCCATCGACCGATGCAAGGAGGTGCATCGGTCGATGCAGGCCGACGAGCAGAAAAAGGAAATTTCTGATTTTCCTATTTTTCTCTAGAAACTCCCTATTTTGACCTAATTCGACCTAGACCTATAAATACTCTATTTTTAGCCTCTTTGACGGCACCGCTGGATACCACAACTTTTACAGACACTTTTATTTGCTTTTTCTATTGAGACTTTTGGAGATCATTCTAATCTTTGGAGAAGAACCTTTGTATCCATTGAGAAGATTTCTAAACCCTTTCTCTCTTAATATATACTATGTCTTCTTTATCCCTTTGCTTGTTCTCTGTTTTCATGTCTGAGTAGTTCATTAGTTAGGTTTAGGGTTTCAAGGGGATCCATGAATCATTGAATTAGACACAGATAGGGATTTATCTTTTGAGGTTTTCGCTTTTTGTTGTGTTTACTGCTTAGGCTTGAGCTGACCACTAGGTTTATAAACTAGGGCTTAACCTAAGAGCGCGGAAGTGTATTAGGTTGCTAGAAAGTGCATAAGCGAGCGAATTGTCTAATAGCGCGGAAGTGTATTAGGTTGATTCGTGAACATATTGAACCTGTTCATTAAGGCTGATCTAGAATTCTATGATCACGGAAGTGGATTAGGGTTCTAGGTTTAGTAACCATGAGCACGGAAGTGGATTGGTTAATATTTAGGTTTGAGTTCGAAACTTGCGTTTAATTGTTCCCTGAATAGTTGTATGATTCGTGGTCTCTAGATTCCTGAGAATAATTCCTTGACCTAACGTTTTTCCTTTATTGAATTTACATCGTTTTAACTGCATTCGTTACTTAATCAAAACCAACCATATTTCTGTCTTAGCTTAATTTCATAATTGTGAGAATTGTAGTGTACCTTTGGTCTCTGTGGATTCGATCCTAAAGTATTGCATTGACAACCGTTATGATTGCGGTAGTATGAACTTTAGTACAGAAAGATAAAGTCTATCAGAACCGGACGCTATCCCGCACTTGGGGCAAATATGAGAGTGTGTTCTACAATGGGCTGCTAAAGGTGGAGATGCGAGCCATGCCCTTCGTATGTACCCACATGTTGGTTTCGATGGGTATCCGGCAGGATATCGAGCTATTGATCGAGCGTGTCAGTTTGGGACGGTTAGCCACCCTCACCGAATTCTTCGATCCCGAGCTGACTCGCCAATTTTTGGCTTCCGCTGAGTTGCGATATGAGAACCCGAAGGAACCGGTCGCCAGTGAAGGAACACTCCTTTTCTTCGCACATGGTATCCTCCATCAGATTCTGATCCCTGTCCTCTGCACTTTGTATGGCTTCGAGGCAGGCCACGAAGAGGTCTCTTTTGCTGATTTTCCCAACACCCAACGCTTTTGGGAGATGATAGCTAGCGGAAAGTACGACAGCAACTACTCCAAGCAGTCGAGCATCCGTAATCCCCCGCTCATGGTGTTTGCGAAGATCCTCAGCCACATCCTCTTTGCTAGGGACGAGACTGGAGCCATGCGTATCGAATGAGCTCATCATGCTTTACTACGGAGTTGCCCCTGATATCTACCACGAGCTTCCCAAACCCTTCCCCAAACATCACAACGTCAACCTTGGGGCCATCCTTGCTCAGAGTTGGGTAGGAAAGAAACTTAGAGGCCTTTCCAGCAGTGGCAAGAAAGAGTATGTCGGAGCCCTCCTCACACCCATCTTCAATCACCTCAACATACCGTGGTGCTCTTCTGGCCAACGGCTAGGCGGCATGTATGAATCCTCTTTCCGGGCTAGCCATATCCTCCTGCCGAAACTTGTTTATCAATTCCAGAGCCCAGATGACGACACCCTTCGCTTTCAGCTGCCTGATCAGAGCCTGACCACGTTGGAGGACGCAGTGCACATTGATTGGATGCCACCTGAGCACAAGTTGCTACATGATCCCTCTAGTACTCCGCGCAGACGCACATGACCATCAGTTGGAGCTCCTCGCTACTCAGCCAGAGCATCCGCACCCAGCGGACCAGAAGACTTCTCCGAGGGTATTCCAGATGACATACCTGATCAGACAGAGTACCTTCTTCCTCCGGAATGCAGTGCGTACGATCTTGGTCCAGTTTGCCCATTCGAGACCGACGATGAGGAGAAGTGGTGGTATGTCAGTGGGGGACTGCAGAAGAACAATGCCATGCTGCAGAGGATTTGGAGAGCACTCTCGAGGATACCAGTTCCTAGGAGACCTTCCTGTTTCAGAGCACCTACCACAGCCGACGATCGTGATGATGAGCCAGTTGCTGGCATGCACGACTTTGAGCCCGAGCCTGCCATTGCTGGACCCATGTCTGATTTTGCTGGATCAAGTGGTTCACAGCCATCCGATGCTAGACTACCGAGGAGGAGGCGCATGGTAGGACATGACGCAAGCAGTAGTTCGGAGGATCACTGATCCCAGTATCATTTTCTATCTTTAGCTTTTATTTTCTCTTTTATTTTATTTTTCTTGAGTCTGTTTAGCCTTCTTCCTCATTTATTTTCACACCGAGACGGTGCGAAGTAAGTCTGGGGGAGGGTATCTATCGTTACTAACGCTATTTTTCTTTGTTTTGTTTACTTTTGAGTTATTTTTATGTTTACTTTAAGTCATTATGTTTTATTGAGTCAAAACTTGTTGGAGATTATGATCACGACCTTTGAATTTCTATATGACTTGCATCTAAGTGACCACTATTGCAGGGCTAGTTTTAGATCAGACTAATGGAAAATCTAAAGGCTGACCGGTTAATCAGAGGCATCCATGTTTCCAGAAAATTTCGAAAGCTTGAGCTAATTTATGCGCTCTTCCTTTTACCTCATCATCGTGATTGGTGTCTTCAGAGCTTGACTCCTCATTTGTTTCTGACAAGACAACCTGTGTGAAAGTATGGTACTCCTCTCCCTTATTTAAAATAAAAAAAGCAGAAAAGATGAAATGATTTTCTTCCGGGTAAAGGGTTAGGAAAATTTCCATCGATCCCATTATTTTACTTCGAAGGAGATGATCACACAAAGATTGGAAGCGAGGGCTAGGAAAATTTCCCGCGATCCCACTATTCGCCTACATCTTTGAAAAGGGGATGAACCGGAGATTCGGTGGCAAACACCATCAATACTCGCGTCTCGTAAGCCTTGATAAAGAACATATACCCAAAGAAAAGAAAATAAGAAAAGAATAAGTCTGGAGGAGGGAAAAAGTACCAAAGGTTGTGTTGTTGTCTCGTCATGATATCGAAAGGGAAAGAGTTTAGAAGGTTTTCGGCACTATGATCTTTGATGAGACCCAGCAGTGATAGCTTTGGATTGTTCTGTGAAATAATGAGTTGAACCTGGGAGGCTGCGAATGCTTGCAGAGAAGTACATGGTGGTTCGATCTGGAGCTAGTTTGGCAATACATGGATCGCTAAGGTAATGGTCATTGTGGAATTCTAAAGGAAATGTGAGTCTCCGTGTTTTCAAACTTTTTCTTCTTGCTTAGTTTTCTGTTTGCTTAAGGACAAACAAAAGGCTAAGTCTGGGAGAATTCTCATTTTAACGAGTCAAAGTCCGTTTTAGAGTCTTTTAGTCTTTTATTTAGATATATCAGGTAAAAAGGCATCTAAGGAGGAAATTGGAGTTACGGGAGCAAAAACGCACAAAACCGTGAAAAAATGAGCAGAATCGGTCGATGCAAGGAGTGGATGCAACAAACCAGAGATTTGGCAATCGATCGATGCAAGGAGTGCATCGATCGATGCACTGGACCAGAGAAACAGCCATCGACCGATGCAAGGAGGTGCATCGGTCGATGCAGGCCGACGAGCAGAAAAAGGAAATTTCTGATTTTCCTATTTTTCTCTGGAAACTCCCTATTTTGACCTAATTCGACCTAGACCTATAAATACTCTATTTTTAGCCTCTTTGACGGCACCGCTGGATACCACAACTTTTACAGACACTTTTATTTGCTTTTTCTATTGAGACTTTTGGAGATCATTCTAATCTTTGGAGAAGAACCTTTGTATCCATTGAGAAGATTTCTAAACCCTTTCTCTCTTAATATATACTATGTCTTCTTTATCCCTTTGCTTGTTCTCTGTTTTCATGTCTGAGTAGTTCATTAGTTAGGTTTAGGGTTTCAAGGGGATCCATGAATCATTGAATTAGACACAGATAGGGATTTATCTTTTGAGGTTTTCGCTTTTTGTTGTGTTTACTGCTTAGGCTTGAGCTGACCACTAGGTTTATAAACTAGGGCTTAACCTAAGAGCGCGGAAGTGTATTAGGTTGCTAGAAAGTGCATAAGCGAGCGAATTGTCTAATAGCGCGGAAGTGTATTAGGTTGATTCGTGAACATATTGAACCTGTTCATTAAGGCTGATCTAGAATTCTATGATCACGGAAGTGGATTAGGGTTCTAGGTTTAGTAACCATGAGCACGGAAGTGGATTGGTTAATATTTAGGTTTGAGTTCGAAACTTGCGTTTAATTGTTCCCTGAATAGTTGTATGATTCGTGGTCTCTAGATTCCTGAGAATAATTCCTTGACCTAACGTTTTTCCTTTATTGAATTTACATCGTTTTAACTGCATTCGTTACTTAATCAAAACCAACCATATTTCTGTCTTAGCTTAATTTCATAATTGTGAGAATTGTAGTGTACCTTTGGTCTCTGTGGATTCGATCATAAAGTACTGCATTCACAACCGTTATGATTGCAGTAGTGTGAACTTTAGTATTAATTGACTGAGTGAAAACACTTAAATCAATAGGTGATGGGTGATGGGTGATGCTTTCTTATCCCTAGACTCTTAACCATCTCAAGGGACATAACGTTCACACTTCAACCGAAGTCACACAAAGCATCCTCAATCTCCAAATCTCCAAGAGAGCAGGCTATGGAGAATTTACCGGGGTTCCCAAGCTTGGGAATAGACTTAGACGCAACCCTTGTCAATCTTTGTGAATCAATGCAAGAAACACTACCCTTGTTACCCTTGAGAGCCTTCTCAACTTCCACTCTTGTAGCAACTGTTGACCCTTCACCTTGTTCTTCAATGTCCTCATTGAGCTTTGAGGAAACATATCTAGGGGGAAGTTCTTCGACTTGTAAACCATAGATTAGAAGCTCAATTTCTCTAATAGCGGTTCATTCTCATCATTGGGATGTGATTCATTTGAGAATATAGCATTGCAATACTCCGTTTGGTGCTCATCGTCTTTCCCTTTGAGCTTCTTCATGGGTTTGTTAGAGAGGGAACTTCCCTGAGTGCCTTGATTCTCCAAATTTTTGAGCTTAGAAGCCATGGTTTCAAGCCTTGTGTTGAGCTCATTGTAGGAGCAATCTATCCTTGTTGTAGTCTCGTCTTGACCCTTGAGTATTTATTGAAACATCCCATTAAGGTCAAAGTCTTGTGGCTTGGAAGAGCTAGGTTGACCTTGAGGAGCAAAACCTTGTTGGGGTATGAAAGGAGCTTGGGTTTGATAGCCGCCTTGGTTCCCTTGAAAGGGGTTTCGAGGAGCAAACCCTTGTTGTTAAAAGTTGGATCCTTGAGCTTGGGGTCCTTGGTTGTAAGCTTGGTTTTGGAAGTTGGGGTTGAAGCCTTTGTTGTAACCGCTTGTCCCCCCCCCCCCCTCCACAAAGTGAGCTTCCTCTTGGTATTCTACACAATCTCCCACATAGTTAACTTACTTGCCTTTGTGTGGCTTCCAAGACCTTGTCCAACTTTTCATTAAGGGCTTTCATTGCCTTTCTCGTCGATCCTCATACTCCCCATTTCCCCTCAAAGCTCGATCATAGTCCTCCCCATAATCCTCATTGCTTTGGGCAAGTTTCTCAACAAGTTCCATAGCTCCATCTACTTCTTTGGCTAGGAAATTCCCATTAGAAGTCGTGTCAAGGAGTATCCTTATCTTGGGCAAGACACCACAATGCAAAGTACTCAAAAGAGATGCGTCCGAGAACCCGTGGTGTGGGCAATGCGATATGTACCCTATAAACTGTTCCCATGCTTCACTAAATCTTTCATTCGCCTTTTGAGTGAAACTAGATATCTCGTTCCTCAACTTGGCCGTCCTAGAAGGAGAGAAGAACTTGGCAAGGAATGTCGTCTTGCATTGGTCCCATGAAGTTATGGGCCCTTAGGGAAGATTCTTTTCCCATTGCCGCGCTTTGTCCCCAAGAGAGAATGGGAACAATTGGAGTTTGAAGCCATCTTCGGAGACTCCATTCATCTTGGTGAGACCACAAATCCGGTCGAAGTGATCTAAGTGATCAAGTGGATCTTCCAACGCCAAGCCATGGAATTTGTTGCCTTGCACCATGTTGATGAAGCTAGCTTTGACCTCAAAGGCGTTGGTCTCAGCCGGTGGTGCTCGGATTCCCTGGTGGTTGACATGAGCATTGGCTGCGTCTCCCGCTCCAATAATGTTTCGGGCTCGTGGAGGGTGGTTTGGAGCTCTAGCATCACGGGCGAGTGGTGGTGGGTGTTGTTGCATGTTCCCATCGTGTGCTTGTTGTTGTCCATTCGCACCGTTCCCATTGTTTCCAGCCGGAGGAGCTTGCACATTCTTCATACCCAACCTCGCAACGTGTTGAGCTCTTTCTCTCCTTTCTCTAATCCCACGTTCCAATAGGTGAATGTCGTCTATTTGCTCAACGAGATTTGCTCCGCCACTAGACCTTGTGTTCATGCACCTATAGAGATAAGAGAATACTAGATAGAGATATTAGTAAACAAAGAAAATAAAAGCTTAATCTCAAAAATAATCTAAATCCTATTGATTAAACTTAAACCCCAAATGGCAACAGCTCCCATTGATAAGTAGGATTTTTCTTCCTAGGAATCAATCTTAAGTATGCTCATGTCATTGCAATACTTTAGGTGTCAATCCAATCGGGGTTGAGTTTAATACAACAAGAATATAAAAAACTCTCTAATTTAAGCTAAATAAGTGAAGTTGGTTGTTCTATTATCCTAAATGAAACTTAATAGCAAGCAAACAAGTAAACAATCACTAAACAAGATTAAGAAATAAGATAAAGGCAAGCCCTTGGATGAGGTTATGGATTTTGGGGACTTATATGATCAATCTATGATGTCAATTCACACAATAAAACAATTTCCTTTAGCATAGAACACTTAAACAAGACTAATCCACTCTCATGGTCTTAATCACTTTGCTAATAAACTTAATCAAGATCAAATTCTCATTTGTGAAAAGTTCATTATCAAGCATTAATCACAAGTTCCAATAGCCATAATACTTCTTAAACATCTATTCTCATAGGTTAAGCAAGCAAAATCTCTTATCTAGTTCTTTGAGGAATTTCATCAAACACCTTGTGGGTGTGAAATTCCCTATGTTCTAAATAAGTTTTCTCAAGACAAATCTAGCATTAATATCACTAAATAAGAGAAGGAAAGAAGTAATATAAGCCCTAGACATCATTGATCAATCAAGAAATCCCCTAATCTACCTCACCCATGAGTTTTAAAAAGAACTACTCACTAATCATGGTGAAATCCTCAAATCCCATAAGGACGATGGTAGATTTCATGATTAGAGAATAGAAAGATGAAAGATTAAGAGAGATTAAGAGAGATTAACTTTAAATTTCATTAAAACTCAAGATATCTCTTACAAAAATCTTAGAACCCTTAAAGGAAGTTCTTTGCAAGAGAAAATGATAAAAACAAAAAAAAAAGCATAGATCATAAAAAATTAGGTTTAAACATATTTATAGCAAAAGTGGGCAAACCGGGTCAACCCGGGACAAACCGGGTGTTGACCCGGTCGGATCTGGGTTAAGTGGCTTCACACCGACCTGGTTGGTGTTGTTGGGTCGGTGTTGCTGATGTCATCACACCGGTTGATGACCCGGTTTGCCCACTTTTGCTATAAATATGTTTAAACCTAATTTTTTATAAAAACAAAAAAAAAGCATAGATCATAAAAAATTAGGTTTAAACATATTTATAGCAAAAGTGGGCAAACCGGGTCAACCCGGGACAAACCGGGTGTTGACCCGGTCGGATCTGGGTTAAGTGGCTTCACACCGACCTGGTCGGTGTTGTTGGGTCGGTGTTGCTGATGTCATCACACCGGTTGATGACACCGACCAAAGGTGGGTCGGTGTTGAGTGAGATAAGTTGAACACCGGGTGAGCTTTGGTCGGTGTTGAGAGTGTCTTGGGTCGGTGCTTGTTTCTGTCTTGACACCGACCAAGTGCACCGGGCAAAGGAGGGTCGGTGTTGAGTTGCAGCAGGTTGGACACCGGGTGATGTTTGGTACGTGTCATGGGTCAGTGCTCATTTCTGTCTTGATACCGACCAAGGACACCGAGTAAAGGAGGGTCGGTGTTGAAGGAAGCTTGAGCTGAACACCGAGGGGCTGTTGGTCGGTGTTGAAGGAGGCTTGGGTCGGTGTTCCCTTCTGTCTTGACACCGACCCAATGATGGTCAGTGTTGGTCGATGATCTCGAGCGCTAGACAGACATACACTTGGTAAAATCGCCATCTCTTTTGAACCACCTATCCAAATGAGTTGAACCACCTCCAGACGACAGCTAACTCATTTTTCCACGATTGTCATGAAGACCTTCGAAGCTAAATCCGATGGGAAACTCTTCGTCCGGCCAGATCTTTCAGACACCTCGGGTGACCTTTGCATTTTTCCTTTGCTCCATAACTTCTTTCATCTCCAAAACGTCTCCAAGTACCTAGAAAACACTCCAAATGATGCAAGACTCACTAGGACCTAATGTAAACTAGCTAAACTCTAATTAAGACCAAAACACTAAAGAAATCTATGAAAACACATGTATGAGACTCAACATACTAAGATAAATGCATGCTAAAATAAGTAAAATATGAAAATATCAGCTTCACTTCTCCTTGCGGACTCTTCTTTGCTTTTTCTTCTTCTCGGTTCGGCTCGGGTCTCCCTCTCTTCTCCTTATTCTCGTCTTCGGCTTCTCTTCCTTCCTCTTCTTCCCTCCGATTTACTTCTTCTTCGATTGCGGTGGATTATTTCCTCTCTCTCGGATCTCCTTTCTATTATTGGGTCTCTCTCTCTCTTTCTTCTGTCCTTCTCACGCTGGGTGGCCTTAGTTTTGGGATAATGGTTTTTGGTAACTTCCAACTTCTCTATATAACCACGGTTAGGGATTAGGGCTTTGGTTAAGTTATCGGACTTTTTCGCTTTGCTTTTCGGCCATCTCTATAATATTATTTAAAAAGATATTTTTGAAAACGAACTTTGTTTTGTAAGTTATTACATGAAATGTCATTACAAATAAGAAAAGATAATTGAAATATAAAATGATATAATTTTCTTTTAAAATTATTGATGAGAATATATAAAATATTTATTTCCCATTAAAGAAGTTATTTACTATTTAGTTTTTTAATTATTATGATATTATTAAATAATAATCAATCCATACATATTCAAAAAAAAAAATATATTCGAAATCTTGCAATATTTTTCACTATAATTATTATAAAATATTTTACTAATTTTATAAAGAGTTCGACACGATAAAATTGATTTTTTAAAGAGTGTGTGGACTGGCCACAAAAATCATAGTCATTAAGCGGTGCATATTAGAGTTATGTTTTCAAGATTATAGGTTTTTGCGCGCTATCCCGAATAATATTTTAGTTTATTGCAAAACGAGTTAAGTAGACATGTTAGTTCGAGTTGACAGTTCTATTTATAATCATTAGTTAAACATATTTTAAAATTCAGATAAAAAAAATTTTCTTAAATTTCAAAACAATTTTTAAACAAAAATTATCCCGCGCTATATAGCTAGCGCGGTTGAATCCTAGTTTTAACTGTAGGTTATTGGGCTCAGTCGTCGCAGGCCGAATGACTATCTTTCGCAAGTGCTTTTAATCATCTTAGGAAGTAAACCCATGAACATGAATGGAATTTGCAGCTTTGAAGTGCACCAGTGCCACAAATAATATATGTATATTCCATTCATTTCTTTCCCTTATAAGTTTTTGTTTCTCTTCATATATTATTTGGTCATTTGTTGAAATATTCAAGAGATACTTGAAATTGATCCATCAATCGAGATCTCAAAAGTTATCGGTACATTTGTGACACAAATCAAAATTTATTCAATAAACTCTTTTCTTTTATTAGCCTTTAGTATGTTATAAAACATAATCTTTTCATGTCAATTACATCCCAACATCAAAGACTCGAGATATAAATGACTAAATCACGAGAAGAAGAATCTAAATATTTTTTGCACAAGTTAAAGGTTGGTGTTACATGAATTCATACATCGCTGGTAGCAGTCTTTGTCCGCGCCACAATTGTCAGCACATTGCGTTTGACACGAAGTTGGCTGGAGGTGAACTATTTTGCTTTCACCTGAAAATTATAAACATCGTTTACGAACTTACGTGTTTAAATCATAAAATGAAAAACAAATAATTATAGTTCAGCTGCTTTTTTCATGTTAATTACCGGAGATCTCATTTATCAGTCATATATGTCAAAGTATTAGTCTTAGCTATTTGGAAACATCAAACTAAGTATGGGCAGACGAGGAGGAAAAAAAAAACATATAACTAAGTATGAGAGATTGCTTACTTCCGGGAAAAAGGCATCGACGGACACATTGGCCACAATCAATAATGTCGACTTTACAATAAGATTTGCACATTGTTCGTTTACACTCTTCCACCGTCTTTGCATTCACACCTATCACTAACAAAACCATAATCATCATTATCTTCATGATACTCACCATTTTTCTTTGATATTTAGAACCTTGTGAGCTTTTGTTTCAACACAATTTTTGTTTTAGAAAAGAAGAGACTGTAGTAGATGATTTGTTTGATGGTTTTCGCTGGTGTATCATGAGTTGTTATTTATAGATTTATCTATGGTTGCATTTTTTTTACCCGTTATAGCAAATCTATATAGTTCTACTATGTTATTAATTTTATAAATTCGAATTGGAATGTTTTGTTTGAATTGCAATGTTTCTTACCATATTAAAACATACTTTATTAGCCACTAATAATTAGAATTGAATATATTGTTTGACTTACAATATTTTCGGTTATCCTCGGTTCTTAGCCTCTATTCTCGGTTATTAGCCTCTATCTTCATTTTTTTTTTTACATTTCTCTATGAGTTATTTACACTCTATAACACTATTTCAGACTATATTTACACTAGATAACACTTGTTGATACTATAGCACATTAACCACTTATTTGATGGGGAAAAGACATGAGTGCCCTTATGGCAAATCCAAATTTACAATAAACCATTTCTCTCTTTCTCTTTCTCTTCGCATGTATATGATAATGTGGATGCAAATATCGTGGATAGAATGACAGATTAAAGATGTGAGAAAAAAACATTATTTTCCCCCATTTGTTTTGTTTTGTATTTTTCTATATTTGTAAATGACATAAAACAATTTTTTTGGTTAGAATGAGTTATAATTATATTTTGTCATTATTTAAAAATCTATTTTACTTTAGTTTAGGTGTAAAACAAAAATTTCTTTTAAAAAATATAAAACAATCAGAAGTCTAATTAGAATCCATTTGAATGATGAGTTATGGACAATGTAATATGGACATATGGACGTGGACATAATCGCGTGGACAGTGTTTTATTGACATATCAACGTGGATAAACATTTTACACAAATATTAATTAAAATTGTTACACAGAAACATGTCCACTGTACGTACTGAATATATGTGTTATTGTTCTCGAAATTCGCTAAAACAAGAATAGACAGTTTTTCATGGACAAATAATGAATTAATAGTATTGTGGACATGTTAGCATTTATAATGGACAAAACATATGTATCCATTTAGTATTGAACATTAGTATTAAACAAATGTTTAATGTAATATGGACATATGGACGTGGACAAAATCGCGTGGACATTGTTCCATTGACATATCAACGTGGATAAATATTTTACACAAATATCAATTAAAATTGGTACACAGAAACATGTCCACCGTACTGATTATATGTATTGTTGTTCTCGAAATTCGCTCAAACGAGAATGAACAATTTTTCATGGACAAATAATGAATCAATAGTATCGTGGACATGTTAGCATTTATCATGGATAAAACATGTGTGTACATTTAGTATTGAATATTAATATTAACAAATGTTTAATGTAATATGGACATATGGACGTGGACATGATCGTGTGGACAGTGTTCCATTGACATCTCCACGTCCATATGTTCATATTACATTGTCCACAGCTCATCATTCAAATGGATTTCTAATTAGACTTCTCATTTTAAATTTATATATATATATTTTAAAAAAAAATCTTGTTTGACACCTAAACTATAGTAAAATGAATTTTTAAATAATGACTAAATATAATTATAATTCACTCTAACCAAAAAAATTGTTTTATGTCATTCACAAATATAGAAAAATACAAAACAAAACAGATGAGGGGAAATAATTATTTTCTCTCACATCTTTATTCTCTCATTTCGTCCACGACATTTGCATCCACATTATTCTGTACATGCGAAGAGAAAGAGAAAGAGAGAAAAGGTTTATTGTAAATTTTGATTTGCCATAAGGACACTCATGTCTTTTCACCCACCACAGTGTCTGAAATGTGCTAGAGTACCAAATTTTGTTAGAATCTGTAATACAAACTCATAGTGTGGTGTAGAGTGTAATACACTCTTTCTCTATCTTATATTAAAATATGTCAATATATTGCATGAAATTAGAAGCGTGTAAACAGAAATGGAAATGTATGGAAACGCAAAAACAACTTTAAAAAAAAAACAGAAAATGGATATGTGTTTGAAGCGTGTAAATATCTTATTATATAAAGTTAAATGTGCTCAACGTGGATGTGACATGTAGGCCTGTCAAGAGGGTCGGATCCGCCCCGCCTGACCCGACCCGCCGCGAGTTGAGTTTTTTTTTTTTTTTTTTTTTACCCGCTAGACCCGCAAATTATATTTCGTAAACCCGCATCCGCCCCGCGTTAGTCAAGCGGGTCTGCGGCTAATCCGCGGGTTATGAAAAAAAAAAAAAACAAATTCTAGATCCATGCTCGTACAGTCTTCTTCCTCGGCGAAGCAGTCGCCATCCTTGGCGCCGCCGGTGAAATGAACCCAAACGACCAGAGATGGAGATGGAGAGGATCTCGGCAAAGGTAACGAAGATGGAGATGGAGATAGAGATGGAGATGGAGATGGAGATGGAGAGGAAGACAAAGATCGATGAGAAGCGACAACCGAGAGAGAGGGAGGCGAGCGTGCGGTGAGAGAGGGAGAGGGAGAGGGAGAGGAAGAGAGAGGGAGGTGAGAGAAAGAGAGGAAGAAAGGCGGAGAAGACGAGAGGAAGAGAGAGTGAGGTGAGAAAAAAAAGAAAAAAAAATGTAGATCTAGAATTTTTTTTATTTATTTAATTTTTTTTTTATTATGGTTATGCGGGTAATCCGCAAACCCGCGGTTCTAAAACCTTCGACCCGCACCGACCCGCATTTTAAAACCCTCGACTCGCACCCGCCCCGCTTTAAAAAAAAATACAAAAACTCGACCCGCACCCGTCCCGCAGCCGGTAAAAACCTGCAAACCTACGGGTAAAAGCTCAAATTGACAGGCCTAGTGACATGTATGATAATTATAACTCACCAGATTATGACTTGTGTCATTATTAATTTAGATCGGTAAATATAATAGTATAAACTTTACAAATTTTAATTATTTATTTGTAAACAAATAAAATAAGAAAAAAAGAAAGGAAAATGTGTTCATATCACGATCTGTTGAGTTATTATTATCCTACATGTACTCACATCGACCTTTGTATAATAATATAGATATCATTGTGAATATTATTATTTAATTCCGTTCATCATTAAATTGGATCGATAGGCAAAATAGTTTCTATGCATATATCGAAATCCGAACATTTAAGAAAAAGAAAAAGAAAAAAAAAGCATCAAAATCTTTCAACTAAAAACTAAAATCGATCACAGTTAATCTCACATTAAATGGTTCTCTGATATTCAATGGATTTTTTGAATTACAAATAAAGTCAAAAAAACTTGATACAAATTCTAGAAGAAATATTGGATTATAAAGATTACTAACTTTAAGCCTTTTGAAAACAATGAATGAGTCTACGTCCTTTCGGAGTTTAGTAACTAATGAAGAGGCAAAGATAGCTCAAGATCCAAAAAGCTTAATGTTCTTCATCACCTTTGTCCAAAGAAGAAGATAAGAAGCTCAAGATGAAACCATCTAAGTCTCCTTCAAGAACCGAGTCAGGATCAGAGACTTCGTAGTTTGTTCTCAGATCCTTCACCATTCTGTATGGCTACAAAAATAAAAAATAAAACAGAATTAATACTCAGGTCGTTTTTCAGTTAATTTACTAAAATTACAGCAGAAAATGTGTGAAATCGGTATTACTTACATGGAGAACATAAGTTCTTATTTGGTTTCCCCAGCTGATCTCGGTTAGTGATTGTGTATGTTGCGCGTTCATTGCTGTCTGACGAGCCATCTCTAGTTGGTCTAACCGTGATTGTAGTACTGCCATTGCCGAAGCCTTGTTCATATGCTGCGACCTGCATACCAAAATCAGGGATGGGCATAAAAACCAAACCAAAACCAAACAGTTAAAAAGTTTTTATACGAGCAAACAAAACCGATATGCAATCAGAGTAACCCAGTAGCCTAATTCACTAAAATTCATATTTTAAAATATGTAGAAATACAGTTAATTATATAAACCATATATAATACTAATTATCCTACTTCTGTATACGTTTCTTTAAACCAAAAAGTGAGACTTTAAAACTAGACCTTTCATTCTGACAAGTTGCTGTTATGCCAGTTGGTATGTGAATGATTCTCACAGCACTGTCTGTCGTGTTAGCATGCTGTCCACCGGCTCCTCCAGAACGGAACCGCTCTATCCGGAGATCCGAGTCATTGATCTGCACTCGGGTCGACCCATCACCTAGAATTGGAATCACTGCAACCGCCGCAAACGAAGTGTGTCTCCGTTTTCCACTGTCAAACGGGGATATACGCACCAGCCTATGAACTCCAACTTCTGCTTTGGCGTATCCATACGCGTAATCACCGTTCACTTTGATCGTCGCACGCTGTTCAGGACGATAGATCAATCATAAGCCAAAGGTTCAAAATTTGGATTTGACCAATTGCCATTAACCAGATCATGGGATTTAGCAGTGAATAATGGATAAACCACACAATTGGACCAATAAATGAGCCAGCGGTTATGGATGTGAGTCTGATAAGTTTTTGTGTTAGTCTAGTGCAGGAGCATTGTAATTAGCCTATAGTTGAATCAATTAGCCAGAGAGACAACAAATTTGGTATTCGTCTAGTGTTTGGGATTGGGAATTGTCTAAGTCTCTCTATGATGTGTAGGTATTGCTGAAGTGAATAAAGGAAGAGTTTATATATATTAAAAAAAAAAAAAAAAAAAATCAAACCTTGATTCCTGCTAGCTCCCCAGGCATTTCATCAACCACAGTGACCGAGAATTTGCGTCGTTGAGCCCATGTTTTGTACATTTCCATTACCATTGATGCCCAATCATTGCTCTCTGTTCCTCCAGCTCCAGCTTGAACCTATTAAACAAACCTTTAAGCTTTTCAATATGAACTCAGAGACTGAAAACTCTAATGCATATTGTCTCTCAGTCACCTCGATATAACAGGAACAAGGATCATTCTCCGCAGATAATAAAGCCTCGAGTTCTTTCTCTTTCGAAACCCTTCTCATGTCTATCAATGCCTTCAAAGTTTCCTGCAGCAGAAATCAAAATAACCATGGTTTAGCAATATATGTAATTTTTTAGTCTTTATCCCTATGAAGCCAGATTAGCAACTCTGAGAATAGCCGGTTATAAACTACAAACCGAAACATTCAGAACACATGCCTAGATTTTGAGAAAATGAGTGGAAACTCCCACCGATTCTAGCTCTGAATCGTTCTCCTCTTTAGCGAGTTTTAACATGTCAATGTGTTCAAGCAATTCTCTCTCAAAAGTCATAATTCCTTTCATTTTCCCCGTGAGCGAACCGTGGTCCCGGCTTATCTTACCAGCATGATTTGGATCATCCCATAGATCAGGCTTATTCAGCTCCGCAGATAACACTTTCAGCTTCACCATAAGTTTCTTCCACTGCCAAAAACATGTAAGACTTCAATACTCCAACAATGTCTTTACTTCGAACATATATATCTAAGTCTTAACTTCATGAATGTAATAACAATGAGAAGCTTGTAAAGTCTCAACTTTTACCTGCAACCGTCTCTTGATGACTTGAATAGACTGTGCAATTGCTGCAGCGTGACTCTTCCAATCACTCTCGTTCTCATCTAAAATCGGCCATTGATTAGCTATGATTCGTTCTACCGTAAGTCCTTCACAAGTCGCAGCCACAGATACAGCTTCTGAGCTCAATGGTCTAGCCGTGGGAACGAAACTGCTCCCAGGATAAGCAAAGCTACCAAATTTCTGATTCAGTGGAGAGATTTTTCCGGATTCGAATCCAAACGATGTGGTTTTGAAGCTTCTAGTGAGAACTGAGGAGAGCCCAGAAACCGAAACTGAATCGCCGGAATCTGCATCCGACGGAGAGTTATAGGAAGAGAGAATACTTCTGGTTTTGATTCGATGGGTTTGCCAGAGAAGGACGGATCTGCTTCGTGATCTTTTGATGATAAACGATGACATTTCTGATTTCTCCTCTGTATCGAAATTTGATCAGAAGAAAGTTGTTGTTGTATCTCCTCTGTAGGGTTTGTTGTTTATGAGCAGGCCGAAACGGTGTCGTGGAGAATAAACCGCAACCAGACAAGTCAAACCGAACCAAACCAAACTAAAAAGTAATTTAACCGAAACCGGACCGAAATTGATTTATAAACTGTTCGGTTTTAGTTTTTTGAAATCCGAGAAACCGAAAGTGAAATCGTGTTTGTGTAACCAAACCATAAACCGAAATTCATTAAGATTTTATATTGTAATTGTTGACGTGTAAATCCCGACCGAGTAAACCAGATTCATTAAACAAAAGGTAAAAAGGTAAAAAGGCCAAAAAAAAGTGAAAGAATGTGATGAAGTGGAATGACGAGCTAAAAGGGATGTCAGAGTGATTTACGATCAAAAGAAATAAATGTCAAGCTGTCAATCAATCAACCCTGAAGTGACTGAAGACTCATTAAACCTGCGATTAAAAGCGCCGAAGATAACAACCGTATCCACCGGATTAAATATCATTAATGACGAATCAAGCGGAATAAATGACATAAACACGGATTCGGAATATAATAGCAATGGCAATGACAAATAGCAAAAAAACACTTTTCTTCACCCACAACTAGCGCTACACTTAAACATGTATCAATTATTTGTTCTTGTTCTTGTGTAAGCGCTCATGATGATACTTAACTCATTTACTTCCACTTTTCGTGTCTAAAAAACCATCTTTGATCCGATCAACTCACTCCGAGCAATCTACTTTCTATTTATTGCTCAAAAGTCATTTGATTCTTCTATTATTAAAGATAAGCCAAATCCTTTCGATAATTCTTATTTACAAATTTTGAGCGTTGTAATTCTAGCTACAAGAGTTTGGCGCTAAAAAAAGAGAATAGGCAAGTCAAACCCAAACTCAAGAAGACCCTTATGGCAGAGCAAACTTTTTACCACTCAAAAGGGGCTCCATCAACTCCCCAAAAAATGGATCATAAAAGCTAGGTACGACGGAAAAGCACATTATCGAGCCCATAAAGCAAAGGGGTACGACACGAAGGCTAGGATTGCTAGAAACTAAGACCAGTGGGTTAGCAGGCCGACTATTTTATACTCCGAAATCCTAATAAAATAGCATATAAGAAATAGTCTTTTCTTATTTCCTTGAACTATTTTAGGTCTATTGAGTTATCATCTCAATAAATATGCATATATCTCTCGTATTACAAGTTTTTCTCAAGAAAATGAAATATGTATTATATGGAAATTTGAAAATAATGTCAAAACACGTAGGCCGGCCCGCTAATCCACTGTACTTAGCGGGACAGGCCGGGCATAATTATAGGGACCGCCCAAGTGGGTCGTTCCGTTGCGGTCCAAAAAATAAAAATGTATGCCGCAGGGTGGGCTAGATGGACGCGGACCAGCCTGCTTAACACCCCTATATATGACTCATATTTAAGATACAAATCTTTTTTTCAAGCTATTAATTTACAACAAATTTAAGATACAATTCTATTTTTTCAATATATATATAATTTTTTAGTTTACTCTAAAATTATTTATGATACATTTTTTTTTGTGTTTCAATCGAGAATTTTACTTCCTAGCTCTCAAAAAATTCTGAAATTTGTTAGATTAATAAATCACTTGTTAGATCTTCAACTTTTGTTTTGGTTTTGCTTGTGTTTTTTGGTCGACTATATATAGTAATGTTAACTCATTTGGTCTTATTTTATTGGCTAACCATACTTTTCGACACTAAAGTCTTCTATGACCAGAAGGTCAAAATGGTTTATGTTTTGTTTTTTAAATTTAGCTAGGCCATAAATAGATTATTTAATAAATAAAGGAAAATGTCTTCCACACAAAAAACCTATAAGTACTACGAGTTTATGCTTTCATTATTCCAACAGTTATCTTAGATCCAAAAAAAAAAAAATGAATCATCTCATTGTTCTTTTGGCAGTTACTGCTATGTATTTTGGATCGAATGAAGTTTATGGCTGCAAGTATAGTCAAGTAATAATTAGAAACCAACTCGCTCCTGGTAGAAATCTAGAATATCATTGCAGGTCCAGAAACGATAATCTAGGCATCCAACATTTAAAGTTCAATACTTCCAAAATCATTGAATTCCGGGAGGCTTTTGGCAAAGGGACAGAATAGGATTGTGATTTGAGGCAAGGGGGGTATTTTCATAACATTACAGTATACAGAGGAGCTGCATGGCCTCGATGTGGTCAACTACGCGTATGGGCTGCTAGACTTGATGGGATTTACTTTACAAAAAAATACCATAGTCCGCTAGGGTTGGTACTACCATGGAAAAAAATATAATTTTGTTAAGAAAATTAAGTTGTGATTATCCATCTCATTGCCACTTGTCTTTGTCTATATCTCCTTGGACACTTATCTTTATATTAGTAAGAGGTGATATCCTCGTCACCATTACACATGTCATAGTCTTTTGATATGTCTTATTCCCTTTTTCTCCTATAAATAAGATGATTGTAACATAAGAGAAACATAAGTAATAAAAGGCTTGTGATTTGAGGCAAATGGGGTATTTTCATAACCTTACAGTATACAGAGGAGCGAGCCGCATGGCCTCGATGTGGTCAACTACGCGTATGGGCTGCAAGACTTGATGGGATTTACTTTACAAAAAATTACCATGAGCCGCTAGGGTTGGTACGACCATGGATAAAAATATAATTTATTTTTTTTCAGTTTTTTTTAAAATACGGCATATACAGCTGTATATATGTAGGGGTGTATTGAATTAAATATTTGTAGTGGTTTGAGTTTTAATAAGATTTTGAGTTTTAATAAGATTTTGAGTTTTAATAAGATTTTGGTGAATTTAAGGAAATTGTTATGATTTGATTTAAAATTCTCTGCAATCCCACATAAAACCATGAGATTTTGGTCTTTGTATTTTTAACTAAGAAACTCCTCTAAAATCTCTTGAAATCCCTTGAAATCATTAAAATCCCAATACTTAAAACATTTCTAATAACAATGGATTTTAAGAGACATTTACAAATCCTATATCTAATAACACTGGAGTTTAGAAGACTTTTTAAAATTTATGTTTTAATAACATAGGATTTATCATTTTATTTCAAATCACTCTAAATGCTTAGTTTAATCCACCCCCATGGTGTATATACAATATATGGTGAGAAGCTGAATTGTTTTTGTTTTCCGTATATACACTACCATTTTTTTTTTGTTTTTTAATCTTCGAAATAAAAAATTACGTATTTTTACTATCAACAAAAATGAACCCTATAAGAAATAACTATGTGACGTTATATTTAGGGTAAACGATCTATTTCCCCACGAAAATTCCCTTATCTAGCCAGATCCCCACCGATATATGCCTTCTGTCTAGTTCCCCACAAAATCAAAGTTAAAGACTTATTTCCCCCCGAAAACAAAGTTCGAGACTTATTTCTCCACAGATGTCGGTTTCCACGGTTTTTGAGCTAAACCCGAACCTAAACCATTTAACCGTGAAACCAAACAAAAAAAAACCCAATCCAAACGTCTACAACCCGACCCGAGTTAAAACCCGACCCGTATTTTCCTAAACTAAAAATCCCTAAATTCCCAGAAATCCCCAAATCGAAAATTGAAAAATCTAAGAATCCTAGAATCGATTTTGCTAATTCGTCCAAGAAGTGATGTCTGGATCGTCGAGTAATGTATCTAGAGGTAAGAGTGGATCCGTTCGTCCAAGAACTGGAAGAATCGTGGGTGTTCCTACGAGGTGTTGGTGTGGTCAACAAATCTTGGGATTGATATAGCAATCGGAGCACAACCCTTACCGGCGGTACTACCGGTGTGCTTATGCTTTCTCAAAGAAGGTAATCTCAATGCTTTTATGATTTGTGAGATGTTGCTTTAAATCGTGACTTGGTTCTTATAGTTGTCGATGGAGAATTGTAGCTTGCGAATGATCCTCACATCTTCAAATGGGTTGACGAGACACTGTTAGATGAGATTGAGACATTGCAATCAAAAATTCGAGACTTGAGCAACAGGTTGCAAGAGATGTGATGGTTTTTGAGAAGATGGTGTTTGAAAAAGTGCAAATGAAGCTCAAAAATGAGATATTTGATAGGGTTGAAGACGTGTTGGTTGAAGCCAAATCTGGTATGAAGAAGATGATGTTGCTAGTGGTCATTGGATGTATGTTCATTGTTGGGATTATGGCAGTAGTAGGCTAAAAAAAATGGTGCTTTCGGAATGAAGAACATAGTGATTGTTGTGTCTTTTTTTCACTTTTATGTCTTCATTTTCGGCAGTAGTTGGTTGTATGTGTGTGCTTTTATCTTCATTTTTGGATTGAAGAACATGGTGATTGTTGGAATGTAGTGATCTTCAATTTCTGCTTTTGTCTCAACTTGTCTTATCTTATTATAGTGGATCGAATCAATAAGAAAACAAATAAGCAATGGAGACTATTAAAAAATAGAGTCAATAACAAAAGAGTGGTTAAAAGTAAAGACAACAATATCATATTGATTCGAACTTTGATCTGACAATGTCATTGAGTTACACAAAAACTGGCCCGAGAACATTTAAAAACTTACCCGAGAACATTAAAAACTAACACAACCACCTAAAGCTTGAAAAACAGACCCACCACCACCTGCTCTTGAAAAACAGACCCACCACCACCTAAAGATACATTAGGAGATCCATCTTCCTCACTCTTCCCATGTTATCCATGGGAAGAGTTTACTTTGTATACCTTGAGAAGGTTGCGATTGTTCTTGAGAACCAACTTGAGAAGCCTGCGGTTGACCTTGAGAAGTAGCTTGAGAAGCTTGCGGTTGTTCTTGAGAACCGACTTGAGAAGCCTGCAGTTGACCTTGAGAAGTAGCTTGAGAAGCTTGCGGTTGAACTTGAAAAGTAACTTGAGAAGTACCTTGAGAAGTAACTTGAGTAGTTTTTTTGTGAAACCTAGAGTTGTGATCGGCTGTACCACATATTCCACAATGCATTATTCTCTTTTTCACTTTGTCATTCCTCTTTGTTGGAGACTCGTTCACACCTTTCTTCCTCTTTTTATCAGCCTTAGTGATCTTCTTCCTCCCAGGTTGTGGCGGCTCAGGCGGAATGTGTACATTAGGAGCATCTGTTGAAGGCCAAAACGGAGCACCTCTCACTGGAACAAGTCCATCCGTGTAGTTCCTCTTCCACATAGATGTACGGAACCAGTGACATACGAAGTCTTCAGGGACTTTCTTCTTATGAATAATCACTCCATAAGCATGCTCACAAGGGATGCCACATATCTGAAACTTCATGCAGCTGCAATTCCTCTTCTCCAAGTTCACCTGGTAAGAACAACCACTCAGCTTTGCTTCATATTCACCATTTGTGCTTGTAGTCACTCTGCACTCATCAGCTTTCTTCTTCTCAGCTGCTAGAAACTTAGTTACATATGGCGTACAAATCCCTGAAACACATGCACAAAAACTAGAAATTCAAACAACAAAAACCAGAAATTCAAACACTAAAACAATAAAACCAGTAACACTAAAACAACAAAACCAGAAATTAAAAACACAAAACACTAAAACCATAGATTGAAACACAAACCAGAACCTAAAACATACCTTTGTGATCGTGAGATATAGCAGATCTCTTGGCAATACGTGCCATAGCAAGTCTTCTGACCATCTCTAGCATCGCCACAAATGGTTTCTCCCTTGCCTTTCTAATTGTGTTGTTGAAAGACTCAGTGGAGTTGTTTTCCACATCTTCACAGTAGTTTCCCAGCTTGTAGAACGCTCTGCACCAGCTCCTGGGATTTGTTTTCTGAACATCATTATAGACGCCATTGTCATAGCAGCGAATCCTATCCAAGCGTTCTTCGAATTCTGCTCCATTGTAGCTCCAAGCCAAACTCCATATGAATGGCTTCATGTCTTTTTTACTCCCATGATTCTTCTTTAGGTTAGCATAGATGTGCCTAACACACTTTCTATGCTCTATCTTTGGTAGCTCTAACTGGACAGCTGTAATCAAGCCCTGAAACAGAAACACAAACAAGTTAAAGTAAACTGAAAACAGCAAGACAAAAACAGCAAAAAGAAAGACAGAAAGACAAAAGTACATTACCTTTTGCCTATCCGAGATCATGATAAAACCATCACCATCATTAAAGACCTAAGTCAGCCTTTAACATCTTCACAAACCAGCACCAGTTATCCGTATTTTCTGCTTGAATAACACCCCATGCTATTGGATATATACGATTATCTGCATCTCTTCCTAATGCAACCAATAACTGTCCCTTGATCTTGTGTTTGAGGAAGGTGCCATCAACTCCTATCAATGGCCTACATGTCTCTTTCCAAGTTTTTTTGATGACATCAAAGCACACGTAGAACCTGTTAAATTCCTCTTTACCTTCTGCATTTGTCAATGTATCAATCACCACTGTCGACTCCTTGTTTGAGTGAACTAACTCAGCCGCATAATCTCTTAAACGGGCAAACTGAAGATCGTATTCACAATCAATCCACCTCAATGCCGTCTTCCTAGCAGCCTGACATTGAGGCCTATACACGGTGATTCCCCATTTCTCTAGAACAGTTTCTTCAATCTTCATGGGCATGAAGTATTCCGATTCATCACGGATTTTGTCTAGAAACAACCTAGCTATATGTGGCACCTTTAGCATCTCACACTGTCCATTAGGCACACAACAATGTTTATCTTCAAAGACCCTAACCTTCCACAGAGGATCTTTAGGTAGACTTGAAGCATAAATTTTCCACGAACATCCAACACCTTCACGATCACCACCAACACACTTAAATGCTATCTTATCCTTATCATACCTGGATTGCTTCATATTTCAACCTGTTCTCAATGCATAGTCGAGAACACACTCCTTGAAAGCCACGCCGTTGAAGAATGTTTGGTGCTTGTACAATCTCCCATCACCACGTTTGATGTGGGTCTCTGCTGTCGGCGTCTTCTGAGATTTCTCTCCCTCGTAATCGCTCTCTGGAATCACGTCGTGGTGGATCGAAGACTCATCGACAAATGCCTCCACCATCTGCTCGATTTCGAACTCATATCTATCCAATGCTTCTTCATCAAAGTCATCTTCGCCAAAATTTCGAGTGACTCGAGTTACTAGAGCCATTGATGTCGACTTCAATCTTCTCTACCGGCGATGCTTTCGTTTTTTTTTTTTAGGGTTCTAAGAATTTGGGGATTTTCGATTTGGGGATTTTTGATTTAGGGTTTGTAATTTTCGGGTTTTATGTTTTCTCGGGTATGGGTAAGTAAATCGGGTCTAATATGTGGTTTAATAATCGTAATCGGGTCGTAATCAGATCGTAATCGGTTAAGAGTCGGGTTTCAGATGGTTAACCATAATTAGAAAACAGTAAACCGTCTTAAACCGAGCTCTATGTGGATTTAAGTCTCGAACTTTGTTTTCGGGGGTAAATAAGTCTCGAACTTTGTTTTCGCGGGGAAATAAGTCTTTAACTTTTATTTTGTGGAGAACTAGACAGAAGACATAGATCGGTGGGGATCTGGCTAGATAAGGGAATTTTCGTGGGGAAATAGATCGTTTACCCTTATATTTATCTCTTAAAAGTTCTTATGTGACTATACGATATGTTTATTTCTTTCTTTCTTTTTTGTTCCATTTAAGGTTTTTTTTTCTAATTTGACACATTTTTTGTTTTATCTGATCTATTAAAACAGAGACACTTTTTGTGTCCAAACAGGAAGAAATGCATATAAGTCTATTCCTATCATGAATAACTATTATTCCCTTCTTTTTATTTATATTGCGAAACATATATTTTTGTGCAATATTAATTAAAAAACATATTTTATTTATATTTTAATTTAATTCTGAAAATATCTTTAAGAAATAATTACAATATTATATTTTAATTTTAGTTTAAAATATCTTTAACAA
>PKMM01011795.1:162869-179813 GCA_002933915.1 Eutrema heterophyllum
AACACAAATAATCATTTAACACAGAAAAATGCCATAACTAATTACAAAAATGTTTTATTCGAATTATTTTTTAAGCAAAATTTTTTAAAAATACTAAAAAATTGTAACACTAAATCGGTTCAAACAAAAAACATCGTACAATAAATCTAATCAAAAAAAGGATATTCAATAGGAGTAATTAAAAAGGAAATAAATATATTAGATTTGTATATGATATTATAGAAGATATTTTTTAATCGCAATCTGAATATTTTCTGAATTAAATGCAGAATATTAATTTTAATTTATATTTTCATAAAATTTTAGAGAATATTCGTGGTGTAATACACGGTCTTGTTTTGATATTCCAGCAATCTTCAAAAGAACACAAGTATTCAAAAAATGATATAATTCTTTTGCACAAACCTATCAAAGCACCGAGAAAACTAAGTGGATTTAAATTTAGCTAATGCATACAACTTCTATATTAATAAAAACAGTTACTAGAAATATTTAAATTTAGCTAGATTTTATAAATTACCTGAACATAGATATCATTTCTCTCTTATGTGGTAAGAGCATCTGCCATAACCTCTCCATTGGAAGACTCCATCTGTGACAAACGTTCTTGCACATGTTCATCATATTTTTCTGCAATTAGTCGTGCCCTTTCATCCACATATGTTCCTTCAGACTTTTGGTGTGTTTTTTTCAATCACATCAATGAAGGGAGAGTCTTCATTATTTGCTTCCTACAAACAGAACATTAAACAAAGTAAAGAAAACAACTAAACTTTCTGAGGGAACATAAACGTTGTCAAAAGTAAAAGTAATGTATAAATTACCAGAACATCTTGAACTTTGGCATAAGAACATGAGCCTGCTCTGTGGCAATACGCGCCTAAACCTAACCGATTAGCTAACCGAGAAGAACGAGCTTTCTCGCTTTTCTCTTTGGCTTTAGGTGTTCTCCAATAATCTGACATTGTTCTCCAATGATCAGACAGAATCCAATCAGGTTTTTCTCCATTGGACTTTGCAAGGCTAACCATTCCTTTGAGACGAGTAGCAGCAAGTTCATCAAAGTTGGCTTTAACTAGATCCTCTATTGAGGCATCCCATTCAAAATTTGTCTAGAATGCATATTATATGAAACAGTTATAAAGTATAATTTAATTTTTGAAAAACATATAAGATAGATGTTTAAATAAAAGTATAAAACAAACCTTAAACCTTGAATACCATGCATCTTTGTAAAATTGCGGCACTCTTTTCCAGCTGTACCATGGTCCTTTAAAATAGCCTTCAATGATTTTCCTAAATCGCGTTGATATTTCAGTGTTGTGTTTGAACCTGTTGCAGATTTTACTAAACTAGTTAGTTAAATTTTTATTTCTTTACATTAGATAAGGTATTTTTAAAAAGAAAACAATACCATTTGGCCTCCATTCCTTCGAGATGGGTGGAGCACTCGAGAATCACGTTCTACAGGCGGTGCAATCTCTTCCATCTGTTCCATTGGTTCAGGGTTTGCAGCAGGAGAAGGAGGTGTTTCAACGCCAGCAGATTGAGAACTTGATCCTCTTCCCTACAAACGTCTGCCTATGATTGGACGACGCATCTAAAATTGGCAAAGAGAAATTATATAAAAATATGAGTCACAGAAGTAAGTTGTACTTGAAATTTGGTTTCAAACTGTATAAAAACTATAATATAGAAGTAGAAACAGTGCATATGAACCAAGTTTTCCTTGATCACGTTAGTATATCAAAAGGAATTCAACAATAAAGTAATATTTTTGGATTCAAAACAAGAGGGAGTTGTAACTGCAGAACAAATCAAACAATTTCCAGCAATAAGCAGATTTAATAATTGATTGCAAATAGAAAACGAAAAACTAATTAGGGATTAGACACACATAATTCTTTTGTTGTTATTTTGCTTATATATTTGTTGAATTTTAGGGTTGTGGTGCTGGCGCTTGAGTTTTTATTTTAATGTTTTTTATAGGGCTTTTTGCCGACTTGAGTGAATCTAATTTCGCAAAACCATCAATTCTTTTTTCCCTAATAAACATACGTCTTTAACCAAAAACAAATTAGAACTAGCCCCAGCTCTTGACGAACTTGAGTAAAAATTTGGGCTTGGAGAACCAACAAAACACCTAATGCACGAACAATGGAATCAAATGGAAGATCGCCCACATTTAAAAATGGAAAAATCGATTCGATTTATGTGAACCAGGAAACCCAGTTCGGCAGCGACCTCGAATTTACTCACGGTATGTGAACGACTCAAGAGAGATAGTGGGCAGAGAGATAGTGGGCAGAGAGACAAGGAAACTTACCGATATCAAAATGAATTAATCGGGAAAAGCAAAGGGCTCGTGATTGGAGATGGAGTGCAGATCTGAGATTCAGATCCAGCTCTTGGATACAATCATTAAGATTCAATTTTGTTCTTCGTTTTTGGATACGTACAAAAGCAAATATCCAGCTCTTGCAGCTATGAGTGACATAATAAAACCTGACTTATTAATCTTAGAATTTTCAAATCATACGGTATGATTCATACCCTTCTCGAGAATCGATGTTTAATAGAATGAAATATAAAGTTTTAAGTCAAAATAACATAGGTCTTAAGTCAAAATAAAACACTAACAAAAGTCTTAAGTCAAATTAAAATACAAACGATGACCACTAGAGATAAATTATAGAAATGATATCACGAGTATCATTCAGTCAGACCCTCCATCCGTCTTTTCAATATCTGAATTTCCATCTTCATCATCCGATCCAGATTCATCTTCATCGTTCACATCATCAAGGTATTCTGCTTGACCATGTAAGGTTGTTAATGTTTCGACTTGCACAAAATTAACACAGATACCGTATCCACTTGATGCTTATATCTCTGATCTAATTTTCTCATCGTCGCATCAAGCTTTCCTCGCAGCTGTGACCGCCGGTGTTGAACCAAAGCACTATAATGAAGCTGCAAAGTATGAAGTATGGCATGGTGCCATGAAACACGAAATTGTTGCCCACGAAGACAACGGTACTTGGGATATTGAGTCGCTTCCGCCTGGCAAAACTGTGATTGGTTCTAAATGGGTTTACAAGATTAAGTACAACGCGGATGATACAGTTGAACGCCATAAGGCGCGTCTTGTCGTAATGGGAAACAATCAAGTCGAAGGAGAAGACTTTGATGAAACATTTGCTCATGTTGTTAAGATGGCTACAGTACGTGGTCTTCTGGGTATTGTTGCCGCAAAGGAATGGGAAGTGCATCAGATGGGTCCACAATGCATTTCTTTTTGGTGATCTTGAGGAGGAAGTCTACATGAAGTTACCCCCCAGATTCACTCACTCTGATCCTACTAAGGTATGTCGTTTGCGTAAATCGTTGTATGGGCTTCATCAAGCTCCTCGCTGCTGGTTCACTAAGCTCTCTAAAGCACTTTTGGAGTTTGGTTTTGAGCAATCGTATTCTGATTATTCGCTTTTCACTTACTCACGAGGTAAAACAGAGGTTCGAGTATTGGTTTATGTAGATGATTTGGTGATCGCTAGCAATGACCTTGAGAAGTTGATAAAATTTAAAGCATATTTAGGAGAATGCTTCCATATGAAGGACTTGGGAAAACTTAAATATTTTCTTGGAATTGAAGTAGCACGCTCAAATGAAGGTATATTCATGTCTCAGCGCAAGTACATTCTTGACATTGTCGCTGATACAGGCCTCCTCGGTGCCAAACCAGCTTCGACACCGATTGAACAAAACCATAAGCTTGCCTCGGATGATGGTCTCCACCTCGCGAATCCTCTTCTGTATCGTAGGCTTGTGGGTCGCCTGGTTTACCTTTCTATAACTCGTCCTGAGTTGTGCTACGCCATTCATTTGCTTTCTCAGTTTATGAAGGAGCCGCGGGAAGCTCACTGGGAGGCTGCTATACGGGTGGTACGGTTTCTCAAAGGCTGCCCTGGACAAGGAATCCTTCTTCGTGCCGACAGTGATCTTCAGTTGTCCGTATATTGTGATGCAGATTGGGCATCGTGTCCTTTGACTCGTCGCTCCCTCAGTGCATATGTCGTGTTGCTTGGTTCGATTTCCTGAAAAACGAAGAAACAAACTACGGTTAGTCATTCGTCTGCTGAAGCGGAATATAGGGCCATGGCTTTTGCTACTAAGGAAATCAAGTGGATTGTTTAGCTGATGGAAGATCTTGGCGTTCCCATCACTAATCATGTTCCGTTTTATTGTGACAGTCAAGCTGCTATCCACATTGCTGCTAATCCAGTGTTTCATGAACGGACTAAACATATTGAACGAGATTGTCATTGTGTTCGTGATGCTGTGAATGATGGACTTATTTCTACCGTTCACGTTCGTACCAAAGATCAGATTGCTGACATTCTTACCAAGGCTCTTGGACGACCTCAATTCGATGTATTGTTACCCAAGTTGGTTGTTCGGGATCTCCACACTCCAACTTGAAGGGGAGTATTAGGGAGTTGTGCTTCAGCAAATGCAGCAGGTGCATGTGCAGCAAATGCAGCAGGTGCATGTGCAGCAGGTGCATGTGCAGCAAATGCAGCAGGTGCAGGTGCAGCAAATGCAGCGGGTGCAAGTGCAACAAATGCAACGGGTGCAGGTGCAGAAGCATCATGGATTCGCAGTTCTAACAATATTAGGGAGTTGGGTTAGACATTAGTATTGGGCCTTATTATGACGGTTTGTATAGCTTGGCCGTCAAGTGTTTCTAGGGTTTGTGTCTTGTATATATACGTTGTGTACGCCGTTGATATCAATAACACAATATTCACAAGTGTTACTTATCTTTACAAGTACTAATTATTTTTTTCTGCTAGAAGATATCGAACAATCACAAGCTCATACTAACGAGGAGCTATATGGGCTTTGCTTGCCTATGGTGTTAATTACAAGACATGTCACGTTTAAGAACTTTGAAAGTTGGCTGAAGGAGTTTTGGCTTTGGGACCACACATACGCAAATCTCTTGCCTAAGAATTGTTTAAACAGAGAAAAAACCATGCCTTTGCAAAGAGAGAGATAGAGAACACGTTCTTCGTAAACACATCTGCAATCAAACATTGAACGTGGAGACTGTTTTCATTGAATTGATTTTTCAAATATATTGTGTGGCAAAAAAGCACTGGATATTGGAGGTGACATGACTGCTCTTCCTAAAGAGAAAGTATCAATGCATGTCGGGGCCAAGAAAAATGCTTTTGCAGTCGAAAAGGTTTGGATGTTTCTTAAGTTGATTACGATCCATCCATGTTTTCTCATAGCACTTGTGTTTTGGATTCTCAGGAAACTATATAGTTTGATGTTTATGGAAGATATACATATATATGACTCGTCCTTATGTAACCTTTAGGTTGCTTCTCTTTCCTTTTTTTGGTGTAATTTTTCCAGATCCTCATAATGATTTAACTACTATGATAAAACAACGAAAAATACTTCAGATGACGAAGGAAGAGAGAAAAACGAGGGCAAAAGAAACTTCAAAGGAGCACCCACATGTAAGGCTAAAACGAATCAATTACTCGGAATGATTATTACTAATACTTTCTTTTTTTTGAAGTTAATTATGAAGCACAAAGACACGTGGCAGGACATAATTGGCCATATGACTTGAGTTTTAGTATATAAAAGATTCCATTAGATAACAAAATATTTGTTTTAACAGGAAAAAAGAAAACAATCAACGGTTAATATTATTTTGTTTCAAGAATTCAACGGTCAAGATTAGATTAGATTAGATTTTCTTTTTTTTGTTTGCCGAAAAGGCTTCTAACCAAGTGAATCGCTGTGATTCTTCAGTTCATAAACGGTTTCATGAAAAAACACAATTTTTCTAGCGAATCGTTGCGATTCTTCGTATAAAAATATTTTAAAAAATACACACACATCGAAAATTTATAATTATTAATAGAATTTCTCATAGCATATCATTTATTATATAAAAAATTATAGACAAATAATATTCATTATAATTAATTTATAACGTAATCTAAATTTATTTAGTAATATAATTTGTGTCACACGTAAGCCAAAATTTGAGAGCTATATACAATAATCAAGATATACAATGTATATATTTTTTTTATAACTCCATGAGTTATTCATAAAAATGTGCATTTCAAAATATGCATTCGATATACTAATTTTTATCTATATTACATTTACTAGAACATAATATTATATATAACATGAGATTAGGTGAATGAATAAAACCAGAGCAATTACGAAAGGGTTTAAAGTATAACATGAGCTGAGAGGTGAGACTAGTGATCCGGCAGGTTCTTGACTCAATGTCGGGTTAAAAACAAACTACTTCTTTAGAGGTTTGGGTGGGAGTGACGCTATGCTGATCAAAAATGTTTGAATACATTACCGTGAAGAGTGTTTACTCATATGACAAAAAGAGCACTGAGAGAAGCAAACAATAAAGTTGTCTTTATCATTATGGTGTGAATGAAGACTTAGAGTATATATGAACAATGAGTACGAGCGAAAATGAGATTAAACGAATTCGAAAACATGGAGAGGTGATAATATTGAATATGTTGCAGATTTTTTTTTAGTTTTCCATTGCAAATTTTGATATATAAAGTAAACGAATATGAGAGGAAAGAGTTTAAGTAAGAATATGAGGCGGTGACAAATGCGCCATCAATCAAAATCGTATTATGTTAATTGTATTGCTTTTTGCTCAATGTTTGTTTGTATACGAACAAGAAATGAAAGAGTTCACTTGAATTTCTGAAAATTTTCATGGTTTTCGTTTGTTCATTTATTTATTTTTATAAACCATAAAAAAGTGTTTCTCAAATATGTATATACTTATTTTTGTGGTATTGTGTTCTTGTTGGCAACTAAGATGCCAACTTAGGATTAAGTTATTGGGTGAAAGCTATTGGATGCGAAAGTAATAAATTAGGTTAAAAAATAGCCAAAATATGACAACAATTAACTTTCAATATGTTGAAGTTAGAACGAATCGACAATGATGTCAAAGAATGATAGAACTCGGTTCACTAAAATCTTAAGTTAACAAAATTTTGATTTACGGTGTTCTTTGCAGATCAACGATAATTATGTATTTTATAACATTTTAATATAAAAATGATTTAAAAGAATTTTGAAAGTACATTTATCAGAANTATATAAGTTCCGCAGCGTACTACGTAGTTGTTATAAAAATCGGATGCAGAAAACACGAAAAACCGAAGAAACCGAACCGTAACTGGTAACTGAACCCTAAACCGAAATGTATATCTACGTATTTGTGGACCTACACATTTCCTCCCATTTCAATGTCTGCTTCTCTTCTTCTCATTCGAAACCTCTTCTGCTTCTCCTTCTCAGCAAATACAATACTTATAAAACCCTATTTCGCTATCTCCGTCAAGGCCATGGAAGCTCGAAACGATCTCCCGACAGCCGTAGATACCAATCGGAATTACCCAAAACCCATTTCTGCTCCGCCGCCTCCGATCTCGAAAGATATTGAACTCAAAAGAGCCATGGAAGCTTCGTCGAAATCGAGCCTCTTCAATCTCACAAGAGACGATGTACTATACGAAGACGAATGGCTCATGGCCGTGAATAAACCAAAAGGCGTCTACTGCGAATCTGTTCTTTCCTCTGCTCCTAAGGTTATTGTTGGTAAGGTCGATCTCTAAATTTCTCGTGAGTATATCCAAAATCTGATTAATTTTTAAACAATTGATCTGGTTTTCTCCTCAGATTCTTCGAGTATAGCGAACGAGTTTCATCTCGCGAACAGATTGGATCGTGACACTAGTGGCGTGATGCTCATAACTAAGTCTCACAAAGTCGCTGCTAAGCTCGTTAAGGCGTTCACAGAACACAAGATTCGTAAATCCTACATTGCACTCTGCATTGGGTCATCCCCAAATTGGAGCAAGATCACGATTAGGTCAGGTCATGGACGGTCCAAACACGGAGCTTGGCGCGTTTACGCTGCTTTGGATGTAGGCAGAGTCTTACCGGGAGGATCATTTGTTAGAGATATGGAGACAACGTTTGAAGTTGTGTCCGTAAACGGAGAGAAAACTAAACCATTCGAAGTGGAAAGTATGATTGTAGTCGATGGGGAACCGGAATTGAGTTGTGTTGGAGACGATGTTGTTGTTGTTAGGGCGTTCCCACGAAGCGGTAGGACGCATCAGATTAGGCTACATTGTCAGTATCTTGGGATTCCGATTAGAGGAGATGTGAAGTATCATGGAATGTATGAGTGGAGAGGAAGAACATTCGAGGGTCATGAGCTTCACGCCGAGAGTTTGTCTTTCGACCACCCGGTTATGGGTGATTCTATTGTTATCCGAGCTCCTCTTCCGTGTTGGGCCGCCGGAGACTGAAAATTGTAACGGTTGACAGTTAGAATTTGAATGCTTATTGTGAAGGTTTTGACCTTGGTTTAACATAGTATTTTCCGGAATCTCACTTCTCTCACGGATGATAGCTCGAGGAACAAAACACATAACTGAAGAATCCATTCCTTCAATGTGAAAGATGGAAGATTGTTTCCCAAAATTCACTAGCAATATTTGTAACATTAGCAAGAAGGAACTACATCGAATACAATCCTATGTTTTCTCTCGTTTTCTTCTTCTTGCTTTTGTTAACAACAAAATATGATAGTTCTTTTTGCGCTCCACTCTTGATTAATTGATATGTGTTTATCGTTCGAAATGTGCAGTGACAAATTGTGCTAGCCGAAAGATTTTTCTTTTGTTACATTGTCACCAATTCTTTATTTGTTATTGAAGAAGAAACAAACCAATTGAAACCGGTTAAGTTTCAACAAAGTAGAATAGTTTTTCAATGCCTCGAGACCTTTTTTAGTAACGTCATCTTTAACGATTCAGAACAATGAGAGTTGAATTACATAATAACTAAATCATGAAACAGTAGAACTACTAGAACGAGAAAACTCGCAAGCTTAATAAACTAAAACGAACTTGTAAAACAGTTGAATAGTGAAAAGCTACTATTTAGTAGCAGAATAAAGATTTGTATAGTCTAGTTATAAAATTAAAACGTACAGAATGAGTGTATAAATCACTTAAGTTCTCATGTTTTATCAGTGTATGCGTTTTAATGTGAGTGATAATGTATCTCACTAAGCTGAAAACGTGAAAAAACTACATACTATTTAAGCTCAATTTTTCTGAAACATTCTCTAGAAAACTTTATGATGTTCCAATATGCATTCATAACGGAGAATAGAGCTTCCAATTCTGAATGAAGTGAACAGATACTTGGGTGCTGACTCTTAGCACAAATGAGGGACACCTCCTCGCCATTCTTTGAGCAAATCCAACCAAAGTCCTGTAACTTGTTTTCTACTTGGCATGGTTCCTTGAAAATCAGTTTTTTAGACTTGACAAGGCCAAAACGGTAACTTATTGAGCTTCTGACCATGGTCAAATATTTGCTTATTTTTGTTTAAGAACATAGAAATTCGTGCGTTATAAACTCGGGTTGACCCGATGGTTCTTCTATGATCCGAAAGATTTTTATGGCTGGATCTTAAAAAGTAAAAACATTGGTAGTACTAAAGATTCTTTTAAATTATTAACATTTCAATGACTGCCCGGAAAAAAAAAAATATAATCTTGGGTGAATCAAATATTTTTTTAAATCATTTAAATGTACTTACTATCTAAATAGTCAAATATCTGATATTTGTGGAAATTATAGATAATTTTGTTATTTTTTTCGTTTAAGCAATTAGTATCAATAAAATTTACAGGTCTTTTTTCTTTTTGTGTTGGACAGAAATAGAAAATGCAAAAACTACTTTCACAAAAGATTTTGTAGATAAAATTAGTTCGAATCCGACGGCTACAATAGCATCCACCAAATCCAACGGAGTAACCTATTATGGAAACGCCCTTTAGATCTGACAGTATTTACTGAATCCCACGAGATGCACCGTCCAATTACATTCTGCCACGTGAAAACTCGTGCTCTTATTCGACTCAAAATTCGTGGTTTTAGCCAGTGAGATACCGGCACGTCATTTCCATGACAACTAGATCTGACGTGTATGTCATTCATTGGTTAACGTGGATGGAAATTTGCAACGTCAGCAATCCACGAGGGCGTCTACTTCACTTGCAGCTTCACTCCGGTATATATATATAATTCCAGATCTCTTCTATAGGACTTGTAGCATCTTCTGTTTTCCGGGGAAGCTCCGATCTGAGTTTTTAGCAATGGCGAAACTAAACCCTAACCTCGTCTCTCTGATTCTTATCGGTCTCATCGCGATCGCCTCTGCTGAAGTTATCTTCGAGGAACGATTCGCTGGTAGCTACATTTCTCTCTCTATTTCTATCAGTGGATGCTTTTACGATTCCGTTTGCGATCGCTGTGTCTATTCGTTCCGATAAGATGATTCAGTGTTGATCCGTTTTAGCTCATCACTGATATCCTCGTTTTCAAATCGAGAGAACTTTTTCGAAATGTTTGGTGACGATTGTTGGTAGATCTATGAATTTGTGGATTCTGGTTTTACTTAGATTCTTTGATTTCGAAATTCCGATCGGCGATCAATGAAAGGCGTTTGGGAAATCACGGGAATAAGGATTTCGATGATAGTAAACATCGAGATGATAATTTATATATTCGCGATAATGTGTTCTGCTTAGATTGAAATTGTCATTTGTAATCAACTCCTTTGAATTCATATCTTATGCAGTTTCGTATGTGTTAGAAGTTTTGATGAGGAAGTAGAGTGGTGATTACGTTCCGGTTTTCAAATTCTTGTCTGATATCTCTTTTGATTTGTGCCTTTGTTGTCTCTGTTTCTAAAAGATGGATGGGAGAACAGATGGGTAAAATCTGACTGGAAGAAAGATGAGAACACTGCTGGAGAGTGGAACCACACATCTGGCAACTGGTCTGGTGACGCTAATGACAAAGGTATGTATCAGTACTAGTGATGATTCTTTGATTCTCTAGATCTTTTCTTATGCTTTGTTGCAATGATCACTCTCTTGTAGGTATCCAAACTAGCGAGGACTACAGATTCTACGCCATATCAGCTGAGTTCCCTGAGTTCAGCAACAAGGACAAGACTCTAGTGTTCCAATTCTCTGTCAAGCACGAGCAAAAGCTTGACTGTGGTGGTGGATACATGAAGCTGCTCAGTGGTGATGTTGACCAGAAGAAATTCGGAGGAGACACTCCTTACAGGTGCATTTTCTGTTCCATTTGTCCCTTTCATCTCTATATCGTTATACCAACATCAGACATTTAAACGTCATGCTTATCTTCTTTTACTTGCAGCATCATGTTCGGCCCTGATATCTGTGGCTACAGCACTAAGAAAGTGCATGCTATTCTTACCTACAATGGAACAAACCATCTGATCAAGAAGGAAGTCCCATGTGAGACTGACCAGCTCACCCATGTGTACACATTCGTTCTCCGGCCAGATGCTACTTACAGTATTCTTATTGACAATGTTGAGAAGCAAACTGGTAGCCTCTACTCTGACTGGGATCTCCTCCCAGCAAAGAAGATCAAGGATCCAAGCGCCAAGAAGGTAACTAGTATCTTGCAGCTCTATCTTTCCTATGTGTATGATACCAGTTCTCATAAAACCGAGTATCTGTTTTACAGCCTGAGGACTGGGATGACAAAGAGTACATTCCTGATCCGGAAGACACAAAGCCAGCGGGATACGATGACATCCCAAAGGAGATTCCAGACACTGATGCAAAGAAGGTTTGAACCTTTTCTGGCACTGATGTAAAACAAATCTAAATCACTTTCTGGTTTTGATTTGGGATCCTTTGTTTTTTTTAGCCTGAGGACTGGGATGATCAAGAAGATGGTGAGTGGACTGCCCCTACCATCCCCAACCCCGAGTACAACGGTGAATGGAAGCCAAAGGTTTGTTCGTTTTGCTGTCAAACAGTGTATATATAGTCAAACTATGTACTTTTCTTCTCACATTTATCATATTGTTCTGTAGAAAATCAAGAACCCTAACTACAAGGGAAAATGGAAGGCTCCAATGATTGACAACCCTGGTAATATTCTCTCTTCAACCGTTTATTCATAATGTCCATAGTATTCATGTCATAAAATGTAGCTGTAATTTCATGGCTCTAAGATCATAGTTCAATTCGTTTTATGAAATACAATCTTACATCAGCTTGATACATTTAGGAATCCGTATTTTATATTCAACTGAGATTACATTTTGCGATATATGTTAGTTATGGATGTAACAGTAGTATTCAGTGTATGATTTTATTTACTTCCACAAAAGAACATAGTTTTCTATGCTGTAATATAGAATTAGTCTTAAGTATATCATATCAATTTCACGCAGACTTCAAGGATGACCCAGAACTCTATGTCTTCCCCAAATTGAAGTATGTTGGAGTGGAGTTGTGGCAGGTAAAATAATTATAGTATCTTTTCACAGAAACGTTTTTGTCTTTCATGATCATATATATTTGCGACTAAACACATATCCCGTGTTTTTCATAGGTGAAATCTGGATCCTTGTTCGACAATGTCTTGGTCTGCGATGACCCAGAGTACGCTAAGAAGTTGGTCGAGGAAACCTGGGGAAAGCACAAGGATGTATGATAAATCTTTGCTCTTTGTAAGGAACTTTGGTTTTATGTTGTAAATGATCATATAGCTAATCCAGTCCGGTGTTACAGGCGGAGAAAGCAGCATTCGACGAAGCTGAGAAGAAGAGAGAGGAAGAGGTAACTTCCTCCACCCAAAGTATCTTTCTCTGATTCCGTATAAGCTGTCATAATAACATGAGAGTGATCTACTTGTATGTTTCTTTGTTTTACCAGGAATCAAAGGACGCTCCTGCTGCTGACTCCGACGTAAGAATCTCTCTCTCTCTCGGGTTGCACAATGGTTTTCTCTTGATATTAACATTAACCTCTCTGTTTCTGTCAAGGTTCTGATATATAAATTCGTTATTTCTACAGGCTGAGGATGGAGCGGAGGATGATGATCATGAAGGAGACGACTCCGACACCGAGTCAAAGTCTGAGGAAACCAAGGAAACCTCAGACAACGACGATGATGATGCCGCCCATGTACGTGTCTAGAAACCAAAAACAAATATAATGAAGTGTTATTTTTATTAGCTGAGGCTGGTGTGACTAACTTTGTGATTGTTATTTTTACTACAGGACGAGCTCTAAGCGAATAAGGTGGAGAGATTAAAGGATCCAAAAAGTTTTCAGTCTTATTTGTTTTTTACCTTTTAATGGAATTTTTTTAGCTCCTAGTTTGTTTGGGATGTTAGAACTTTTTTTAGCTACCAAAAAAAAATTGGTGAAAATGGGTGTGGCAGCTTGTTTTTAGACTGATGAATTCCTAACTTTCTGAATTTTCTCTACTCTCTCGTCTGCTCCATTTTTTCTCTACGGATCGACAAGGTCCGGTTTTGACCTTTGCAAAGGAAAAAAAAGATCGGGACCATGGTTCACAAAGTATGAAAAAAACTGCAACCGAAAAAAATCGAACTAAACCAAACTGAAATAGTTAAAACATCCTTCACTACTTTTAAAACTGAAAAACCGACACCGAAATCAAACCGACACCGAGTTCACTCCGGTGATGTGCTCTTTGATCTTTCACGCTAGAGAGGTTCGCCAAACAGAATTATTGCAGAACTGAGATAAATTATATGGGTCGTGCAAAGTCTCTGAGACCTACACTTTTCAGAACTCTCGATTGCTCTGGATTGTCAATGCGCATTTGAAGCCATTCCAAACCATCGGATTGGCCCAAGTATAGAACATTAATTGAACAAATTCGTTTTATCTGTTCAGGTTTTCATAGTTTATCCTTTATACTGGAAAAACCGAGCTCAAATTCGATATCACGAGCAATATCCAAAAGTATTACAAGAGATGGGGGTTTCCACTCGTATCTCGCACTAGGAGGTCTGGCTTGGTTACATGATTAACTACATTGAGAATCACTCAATTAGCATCTGACACTTCTTTCGCATTAGGAGATTGATGCTATTTTACTCTGTTTTTTCTTAGGGGATTGGTGTTATACCCCTGTTTTTCAATTGGTCATGCTGCAAGACAACCAATTGATTTTCTTTTTCCAAAACAGAAGGTTAGTGGTCGACATTTCTCTTATTCATACAATTATACTATATAAGAGCTTTGACTAATGGAAAGAAACAGGACAAGCGTTGGCTAGCTTTTTCAAAAACATTAGATAAAATCTTCTGTTTTTGTTGTAAATTGTTCACTCGAAACAAAAATCCTAGTCACATGGCATCTAAGGGATTCAGTGATTCGAAAAATATTTTGGAAAGGCTTAGGCACCACGAGACTAGTCATGAGCATCCAGTGGATGGAACTTGAATTGAGGCTGCAGAAAAACCAAACAATTGTTAAGCATGTGCAATAAGAACTCAACAAAGAGAGGAATCATTGGAAAGATGTGATGATTAGATTTTTTTTGTTGGTAAAAACTCTTGCTAAACAAAATTTAGCATTTTGTGGGAGAAACGAAAAGCTAAAAGTAGACGGCAATGAAAACTTCTTATGTTTTATTGAATCGATGGCTGAGTGGGATCCAGTAATTAGAGAACATGTTAGACGTTTTGAAAATGGGGAATCTCGTTGTCATTATCTCAGCAATAGAATTCAGAATGAGTTGGTAGCAATGATAGCTGATGAGATCAAAGGTATGATCATAAAAAAAGATTCGAAGTGCAATTTTTTTTTTTTATCATTGCTGATTGTACTCCAGGTACTAGTCACCATAAACAGATGACTCTTATCTTTCGATGTGTTGATGTTTCAGAAACTTCAGCTCAGATAGACGAATTGTTTCTCACATTCTTGATAGTTGATGATACGTCTGGAGAATGGGGTTTTCGTGAGATTCAGAATGTATTGGTTGCTCTTGATTTAAATATTGATGATGTGAGGGGACAATGATATGATAATGAGTCCAATATGAAGGGGAAACATAAAAGAGTACAAAAGAGATTATTTGATGTTAATCCACGTGCATTTTATATACGTGTGATTGTCAAAGCCTTAATCTTGCACTTTGTAATATGGAAACCACTTCAGAAAAAACCATTTTAGTTTTTGGGATAATCCAGCGTATTTATTGTATGTTTGCATCTTCAACTAAGCGGTGGAAGATATTTGAAGATATGGTGGGAGGTTTGACAGTTAAATCTTTATCGCAGACTCGACGGGAGAGTCATGTTGAATGCGTCAAAGCAATAAGATTTCAAACTCCAAAAATAAGAGTTGCTTTAATTTATATAGCAGGAACTACTAATGATCTGAAAACACAATGTGATGCTGAGTGTCTTGCGACAAGTGAAACACATGGGATCAGAAATTATGAATTATTTTTGTCGTTGGTGATTTGGTATAAACTTCTAGTTGCTATTAACACCATTAGTAAGAGTTTGCAGTCAAAAGACATGAATATTGAAGTTGATGTTTCTCAGTTGAAAGGACTTGTTTTTTTTTCTTTCAAAATTATAGAGAAACATGATTTGAGAGTACAAAATCAGCTGTTAAACAAATAGCAGAATCTATGGAGATTGAAGCCAGATTCCCCGGAAAGAGAAAACATGTCAGCAGAAGAAAAATGTTTTTTGACGAGGAATCAAATATAGTTGATGAAACTGTGAATTTATCTCCTAAAGAGAGCTTTAGAATTTCTTATTTCCTTCGAGTCATGGATCAAGCTCTCTATTCTCTTGAGACAAAATTTGAGCAATTTCAGAAGTATGAACAAACATTTGGTTTCCTATTTGATTTGGAGAAATTGACGTCAACAAGTGATGATAGTTTGATGGCATCTTCTACCAATCTTGAAGCCTCTTTAAAGCATGGAAATCATTTAGATATTATTGGGGATGGTTTGTTTTTTGAACTAACAGTTCTAAAAGAGGCTTTGCCAAAAGACTATAAGAGACTCGTTGAAGTGTTGAATTAATTGAACGGAATGGAAGAGTGTTATCCAAACTCATGGATTGCTTACCAGATATTGCTGACAATTTTAGTTCCAGTTGCCTCTGCTGAAAGAAGTTTTTCAAAATTAAAGTTGATAAAGTCTTATTTGCGATCAACTATGTCACAAGAAAGTTTGAATGGCCTAACTATCATATCAATAGAGAGAGAGAGAATTAGTTAGGAACCTAGATTACGAGAGTTTGGTGAAAGAGTTTATTGAAAAAGAAGGAAGAAAGATTGTCATAATTTTTTTAGATTAAGGTTTTGTTTGAATATTTTATATCGTTTTGAAATTATATTATAACTTTTATTAAAAGGCCCCATTTTTTAATTTTTCCTTAAGTCCATATGAACCTACGCAAAGCACTGCTCATAAGTTCATGTATTTTGTGCGAGGTGAAAATTAACCTTAATTTTATTTATTAGAATGTGTGAATGTTTTGTATATAAATATAATTACAAAAACATTTTAACAAATTTAANCATTTTATCAAATTTAAATAATTATAATATTTATCTTTTTCGGTTTAATTATACAGCTCGATAAAAAAACTATATTAAACCGAATTTTTATTTTTTTAAGTTAAGTGAGGTTTCTTACTCTTATATTTTGGATCTTTTTATAATAGGTCTACGAACCACCATACATCTTTATTTCCGATGTGGGACTTTTTAGTCACACATATTTCTTCACCATTTGAGTAATTAATGTTCGTTTAAAAAAAAATCAAATTATAATATTTATGAAAAATATAGATTTTTTATTATATGGATGATGTGATGATTTAGTTTTTTTCTTCAAATATTAGATCAAACAAATATGAGAGAAAGAATACAATATTATAGAAATAATTAATATGATATACTAAATTTTCAATAAATATTTTGGTAGCAAATGAAA
>PKMM01011795.1:179948-197950 GCA_002933915.1 Eutrema heterophyllum
TCAGTAATTTTATTTACATAAAAAATTTAAATAAAGATTAAACAAAAAAAAAGCTCAAACTCGAAAAAAAAAAAAAAAAAAAACACAAAAAAAAAAAAAAAAAAATATATATATATATATATATATTTTTTTTTTTAGATTTTGATGAGTAACGTTAGTATTAGTACATGTATTAGTACATATATTAGTACATGTATTTAAAAAAAAAAATTGTACATGTATTAAAATGGACTACCCGGATATCCGAAATTTCGGATCGGATCTCTGATACGGATACGGATAGCGGATAATAAATAGCTTTTAATATTGATTTAATTGAGAAACTAATTAAATCACATTAAACTTGTGCCATCCGCTCCGTTGAGATGTTTTCTCTTTCCGTTGACATGTCATTCACATTAAACTTATGCATAATCATATAAATTTCATTATGAGATTTTATATACAATGTTAAATCAATATTAGTTTCTCAATTATTTCATTTCTAAAATAAAATAATTATTTTCGAGTTTTTTTTAATTTCCGAATTATATTGCTTTGTTTCATAGGATTATAAATTTTATTTTCGAGATTTCTTTTTTTTTTATTGTGACAAATATTATTCTTACAAGTTCCATGTTTACTTGCTCAATTTTTTTTGGATGCAAAATCTCTAATTATATATCATGTCATACAAAGTTTTGCATATTCAAATTCAAATTATATAATATAAAATGTAGCATTCATATTATTGTTATGATTATTGAGATACGTATAATATAGTTTACACACACGTACTAATGATAATTGAGATATAAAGCATACACTACAAGAAAACAGCCCATTCCGGACGGCCAAATCCGTCGGTATCCTGTCGGAAACAGCCATTCCAGACGGATTTGAGCCGTCGGAAATCGAAATCCGTCGGAAAATTCCGACGGATTTCCGAGGGATATGTTACCCGATGGATTTCCGAGGACCATTCCATCCGGGTGAATTCCGAGGGATTTCCGTTGACCGGTTCGTCCGAGGTAATTCCGAGGGATTTCCGAGGACCGGTCCGTCCGGGATAATTCAGAGGGATCTCTGAGGACCGGTCCGTTCGGGATAATTCCGATGGATTTCCGACGGATTCAGACTTCAGTTTTAGCCGAGAGAATTTTAGGTTTCCCGGCTAAAACCTGATGGATTCCCGGCCAAATCCGTCGGTATCCTGTCGGAAACAGCCATTCCAGACGGATTTGAGCCGTCGGAAATCGAAATCCGTCGGAAATCTCTCGAAATTTTCCGACGGATTTCCGAGGGATATGTTACCCGATGGATTTCCGAGGACCATTCCATCCGGGTGAATTCCGAGGGATTTCCGATGACCGGTTCGTCCGAGGTAATTCCGAGGGATTTCCGAGGACCGGTCCGTCCGGGATAATTCAGAGGCATCTCTGAGGACCGGTCCGTTCGGGATAATTCCGATGGATTTCCGACGGATTCAGACTTCAGTTTTAGCCGAGAGAATTTTAGTTTTCCTGGCTAAAACCTGATGGATTCCCGGCCAAATCCGTCGGTATCCTGTCGGAAACAGCCATTCCAGACGGATTTGAGCCGTCGGAAATCGAAATCCGTCGGAAATCCCTCGGAATTTTCCGACGGATTTCCGAGGGATATGTTACCCGATGGATTTCCGAGGACCATTCCATCCGGGTGAATTCCGAGGGATTTCCGATGACCGGTTCGTCCGAGGTAATTCCGAGAGATTTCCGAGGACCGGTCCGTCCGGGATAATTCAGAGGGATCTCTGAGGACCGGTCCGTTCGGGATAATTCCGATGGATTTCCGACGGATTCAGACTTCAGTTTTAGCCGAGAGAATTTCAGGTTTCCCGGCTAAAACCTGACATTCCCCTTGGCTAAAACTGATATGATAAACCTTGAATCCGTCGGAAATCCCTCGGAAATTTCCGAGGGAAATCGATTTTTTCAAATAAATAATAATATTAAATTATTTGATTTATTTTATTAAATTATTTATAAAAAACGAAAATGTAAAATTAATTAAAATTTGAAAATCTTATAAAATTATAAAATATTATTAAACGTTTTAGAAATTGTTGGAAAATTACAATAAAAAAACCAAATCAAAATAAATCTGGCGGGAAACCATCGAACTTCGATTTAAAGTAATCCGCTAATTTCCCGCTCTTCGTTTTCTGAGTCGAGAGCTCGTCCTCCAAAGCTGTGACCTTCTCCTTGAGCTCTTGGTTTTGCTGGATAATGTCTTCATCCATCAAGAAACCGGCCGAAGAAGATGCGGGTTGGGTCGCAATCTTACCCAACCCTGGCCGACGACTTTTTTTAACAGGTACCTCCTACAAAAAACAATACAAAAACATTAGATCTTATTAAACAATAATTATCTAAATTGAAATGATAATATATAATTATTACTTACCCCGAGCACTAGGTCGTTGATCTCGATTCGAGTGAGGTCGTTGGAATCGGTGATGCCGTCCTGCGATCTCTGGGTCAGGATCTCCTGGGAAGCCTTCGTCACCTTCTCGACGATCTCCCTGACGGCAGGATCTTGAATTTGGCCGGTCTTCTTGTTGGTGTGCGTCTTCACCATCACTTTCAGGTGATCCGGAACTTCGTCGTCTTCATCCGTCTAAAAAATAACTAAAACCGTTAGTAAATAAGATATATATTAAAAACGATATTTAAAAATAAATAAAAACACCAAAATACTTACCATTTCGATTTCGGTTTTTTTGAAGCTCTTCGCCCCGTTGTTGTGGACGGCGGGTCTCTTCCCTTCTCGGGTACTCTTCCGGTTCTTGGAGTTAGTCTGAAAGAGAGATTCGGTCTCGGGCTCTTGCCGGTACGGGATGTAGTCCTTCAACACATCCGCGTTCAAACCTTTTGGCTCATCTCCCCCCTTTTTCCAAATTTGCTTCCACTCGTACATGTTGCGCGAGAATTGCTTGGACGCCTCCCTGAAAAATTCCGTCTCCACCGTTTTCGTGATTGTCCACTTCCAATTAAATTCTTGCTACAAAAGAAATAAAATTAAATAAATTATATAACAAAAATTTAATAAATTTAATAATTTAACAAAAATTAAATAAATTAGAACTTACGTGCGAAACCACATGTTTTTTTCGTCTAACGGAATATCCAAAAATTTCTTGTACGGTTTGTCGAGGATGGAGTGCAACATCTTCAGAACTGACTTGCTAATGCCAATCCCAGATATCCAAACCTATAAAAAACAAATTAAAAATCGGTAATTAAACAAAAAAAATTATTAATTAAGAAAAAAAAAAGTATTAAGTAGATCTCGAAATGCGGAGGTCCGGATAGAGAACTGTGAATAATTCTCGTCCCGGTTGTTGGACGAGCTCCTCAACGGTCATGATCCCCGGAGGAGCTAGCTACACTCTCACTGTCCGGAATAGTAGGCGCATGAGGCACAGAAGTCGGAAGAGTACTCGAGCTCGGAGCTGCGGAAGTACTCCTCCACCCCGATTGCCTCGGACCGCCAAGACGGTCTTGATCGAATTGACCGTAAGACCTACAAAATTAAAAACAGAAAAACCAAATCATTTAAAAAAACATCTAAATAATCATAAATATTTTTCTAAAATATCAATACATTTTTTTGAAAAATACATTTATAAAAACGTTTTTTTTAAATACATTTATAAAAACGTTTTTTTAAAATACATTTATTAAAAACGTTTTTAATAAATAAATATATAAAAAACGTTTTTAATAAATAAATATATAAAAATTTATTAAAATGTTTTACAAAAACGTTTATATAAAATTGTATTTATAAATATATTTTACAAAAACGTTTTTCATAAATTTAATTTACCAAAACGTTTTATATAAATTTATAAATAATTAACCTAATCTAATTCCACAATAACAATCTAACAAATAAAATCTAACAACCTAAATAACAATCTAACAACCTAATCTAACAATTCCACAACATTTTCTAATTAAATCTAACAACCTAATTAAATCTAACATTTGTAAAAAATCTATAAAAAAAAAAAGAAAAAACTTACATTTGTAAGTCGGCGGCGGCGTGGCGTGGAGGGGCGGCGGCGGTGTGGCGTGGATGCGCGGCGGCGGCGGCGGAAAGATCGCAGAGAGGAGAGGAAGAGGAGAGGAGAGGAAGGATCGCTGAGAGGAGAGGAGAGGAGAGGAGAGGAGAGGAGAGGAGAGGAGAGGAAGAGGAGAGGAAGAGGAGAGGAGAGGTAGAGAGAAGAAGGTTTCGCGGAGAGGAAGAAGGAGAGGAGAAGAAGAGAGAATAAGACGAATCGCATTGATATGATTAAAAATTTCTGACGGACCATTTCCCTCGGGAATCCGTCGGAAACCAATTTTAATTAACCGCCTCGATTTTGAGCAATTTTCGTTTGGCGGTTTAAATTTGCGGGTAAAATTTCAGGATCCGTCAGAAATCCCTCGGAAATTTCCGAGGGATTTCCGACGGACCTTGAAATTGCATGCATTCTTATTGGCCAGTCAACACGTACGGTCTGATCTTCGTAAATATCTAAATCTGTCGGAAATCCCTCGGAAATTTCTGACGGATTTCCGACGAACCTTGATATTTTGATGTTTTACACTTAGCATTTTCCCGGGTGTAAAACAATAAAATATCAAGGTCCGTCGGAAATCCGTCGGAAATGTCCGAGGAATTTCCGACGGATTTAGATATTTACCAAGATTACGAAAATCCCTCGGAAATTTATGACGGGTTTAGGGTATATGGTTTAGATTTTGAAGATTTCATAAAATTTAGTGTTTAATAACCATTAGTGTTACATACTACTAAGAAAATCCTTTGAAAACCTAACAAAACAAGTTATTTTGGATTTCGTAACAATCGATCGATGAACGAGTTCAAGCTTTCATAAAAACACATAGAACATATAAGAACACTTATGTGTTTGATTAGAGTTTCAATTAAAAAGTTCAAAATGCTTGATTCTTAAAAACATTTCACATAAAGTAGTGTTAATTTGTTACTTCTACATTTACCAAGACCAAACATGTTCAAAATCCGGCATATTTGAGGTTTATTACCCTAATCCTTCGGAAATTTCTGAGGGATTTCCGACGGATTTGAGGTTTGTCACATCAGTTTTAGCCGAGAGAATTTCAGGTTTTAGCCGGGGATTCTAAATTCTCTCGGCTAAAACTGATTTAGATATTTTCCATGTTTTTTACCCGAAAATGCTAAGTGTTAAACATTTTTTTGGGGATTATGATAGTTAACTTTTTACGGTTCGCACAATTATCCATTGTGCACAATACCACAATAAAATGGCATGTCATTATAGCACGTAGGGATCGAATCCACAGGGAAATAAGAACAACGCACTAAGAATACAAAACGCTATCTAATCTAAGCGACAATTGTGTTTTGGTTTTTATCAAACAAATCGAAACATACAAAAATTGAGAAAGAAACAAGTAACGAAAGCTAAGCGTTGTAATTCGAAACTAGACACTACTTCATTCAAATAACAGAACACGATTCGAATTCCAATAAACGAGAAGTTAAGCAAATCAAAACGATCAACAAGACAATCATAAACGTTATTTATCAAATTTAGACAAACGAATTCTCGGGTAAAGATATCAACTCGGGTGATTCTCAATCTATTCTAGACACTCAAACATTCAATCAATTGTTTCCTTAAGCCTTAGATCACTACTAAAGATTAATCCACGTCCATGGTACTAACCCCTTTGTTAGTCATCAACCGTCATAAACTTCCGTTCGCGATTCTATGACTAACAAGCATTGAATACAAGTCTAATTAACCACAATTCATCGACATCATGCACCTCTGAAAAGTTGCGGGTGCGTTACAAAGTCCAAATAGCATCCTTCAATAAGCAAAACTACCATATGGACATGTAAATGTCGTCTTCTCTTGGTCATTAGGATGAATCGGGATTTGAAAGAATCTCGAGTACCCATCAAGAAAACAATAATATGGATGGTTTACAAGTCTTTCTAGCATTTGATCAATGAAGGGAAGATGGAAATGATCTTTTCTAGTGGTAGAGTTAAGCTTTCGATAATCAATACACACCCTATGACCGGTGATAGTCCTAGTTGGGATTAGTTCATCTTTTTCATTTTTTATCACCGTAATTCCACCTTTTTTAGGCACCACATGGATCGGGGACACCCAAGTACTATCAGAGATAGGGTATATGATCCCCGCATCTAAAAGCTTAAGAATCTCTTTCTTGACAACCTCTTTCAAATTAGGATTTAACCTTCTTAGATGCTCGATAGAAGTCATCGATTTATTTTCTAGATGGATCTTATGTGTGCAAAGAGATGAGGAAATTCCTTTAATATCATCAAGTGAATATCCAATGGCTTTCCTAAACTTTTTCAATTCCTTCAAAAGGGTGACAATTTCATTTTCACTAAGCTCATCATTAACTATCACCGGGTAAGACTCGTTTGGACCTAAGAACGCATACCTCAGTCCAATTGGGAGCGGTTTGAGGTCCACCTTTGGGGCTTTCAGCTCGCTCCAATCATCATCAAAGCTAGTCTCACCATTGCTAGCTTCTTGCTCGTCATCAAGGTCAACATCCAAAGCACTCATGAAGTCAATACTCGAAGCACTCGCATTGTGTTCCAAATCGACAGGTTCTTCGTGCTGTAGTTCCAAGAATGAACTCTCCCCAACAAGTGCTTTGTGCGAGTCAAGTATCCTAGCGTACTCAACACTCTCAGCATGAAGAAACCCATGTTCTCCTTGGTTCTTAGTTAGGGCCACTTGGAGATGATCTTCCAAGGCTAACTCTTCTAGTAGTTCATCCGCCAATTCTTCCATAGCCTCTATGTAGAAGGCTTGACCGTCTATTGTGGGCTTTTTCATCACATCATTGATGTCGAATTGAAGAACATCGTCTTTGCCCAAGTGGAGGTCGATTTTTCCTTTCCTTACATCGATGATTGCACCGGCGGTGGCTAAGAACGGTCTTCCAAAGATAAAAGGGTCTTTGGGTTTTTCATCCATTTCTAGAACCACAAAATCAGTAGGCACCACAAAATTTCCGATCATGATCGGCAAGTCCTCAAGTAGTCCAACTGGGTGTCTCACCGACCTATCCGCTAGAACGAGAGATATTCTACAGGCTTTGTAACGGGTGAAACCGAGGCACTTTGCAACTGACAGCGGCAACAAGCTCACACTTGCTCCAAGATCACAAAGGCAGTGGTTGAAGGCAAGAGGTCCTAGAGCACAAGGAAGTGTAAAGCTTCCCGGATCTCCAAGTTTCTTTGGCACAATCTTCTTTTGAATGATGGCGCTGCACTCGTGGGTAAGTATTACCATCCCTTCTAGCTCCTTCGTTTTGTCTTTGATCGCGTCTTTAGGGAACTTGTTGTATTGAGGGACTAGTAGGAAAGCATCAACGAGGGGCATAGTCATTTGGACCTTGTCCATTTGCTTGTCAAAAATCGCCCTGTATTTCTCCATGAGTTGTTTCTTAAAGCGGCCCGGGAATGGGAGCTTGGGCTCGTAAGGTGGTGGTACGAAAAGAGTCTCTTTTCTCTTTGGCGTCTCCTTGGTCTTCTCACATTTACTTCATCTTTATTAATCTCAATGACCACCTCTTCTTCTTGTTTCTCAACGTCATCATTAAGTTCTGTTGTCGGAAGTTCTCTAGAGGGGAGCTCTTTCCCGCTTCTCAATGTGATGGCATTGATATACTCTTTCGGGTTGGCTTCGGGTTTGCCTGGTAAAGTGCCTTGAGGTCGTGATGAAGAAGAAGCACCTTTACCCTCCATTTGCTTGAACTTAGACGACAATGTCTCGAATTTGGAGTTGAGGTCATTGTAAGAGCAATCCACCTTGTTGTGGATTTCCGCCATTTTCTTGCTCAAATCCATTGCTCCATTAGCTTGGCCTTGTAAGAGTTGTTGAAGCATGGTTTTCATTTCGTTATCTTGTGGAGTGGTGTTGCTTGCTTGCCCTTGTTGTCCAAAACCCGGTGGTGCAAATGGTTGTTTAGGTTGAAACCCACCTTGGTTGCTTTGAAAGTTGTTCCTTGGAACAAATGTCCGTTGTTGGTTGGAAGGGATGAAGCTCTTTTGCTGGAGACCTTGACCTTTAGTGTTTTGTTGAGGATACACTTGGTCTTGAGGGTTTGACACATTGTTGCTCCTATAGGAGAAATTTGGATGATTCATATAGTTGGGGTTGAAGCCACCTTGGTAGCCCCCTTGACCACCCAAGTAGTTGACTTCCGCTTGCTCATTGTCATCTTCCCCATCATACTGAATTCCTTGGCTTCCATCAACATCTCCCACAAAATTGACAGATTTTTGAGAAGCATTCAAAAGCTTGTCCATTTTGTCGTTAAGAACCTTTATCTCTTTCTTTCTTTGATCTTCATAGTCACCGCCTCCTCTCGAAGATCGGTCATAGTCTTCATTGTAATTCCCATCGCTTAGAGCTAGGTTCTCCACAAGCTCCATTCCCTCATTGACTTCCTTGCCCAGAAAGTTCATGTTGCTTGCTGTATCAAGTAGCATGCGAAACTTGGGTAGTACACCACGGTAAAGAGTGCTGAGTAAAGACTCATCTGAGAAGCCGTGGTGAGGACATTGCATGGTATAACCCTTGAAGCGCTCCCAGGCTTCACAAAAGCTTTCGTTGTTCCTTTGGATAAAGCCGGATATTTCATTACGGAGTCTTGACGTTCCATGGAATTTGTTGCCTTGCACCATGGAGATAATACTGGATTTGATCTCAAAGTTATTGTTTTCGACCGGTGGTGGAGTTATCCCTTGGCGGTTAGCATGAGTGTTTGGAGCATCACCGGCTCCAATGGGTCTAGGCGGCCGTGGTGGGTGGTTTTGGTTCACACCAACACCATGTGCATCAGCTTCTTGGTGTTCAATTAGAGGTTCTTGTACTGCCTCCATACCTAACCTTTCAATGTGTCGCTCCCGTTCTTGTCTTGCTCTCGTGTTTGCTCTCTCTAGTGCACGGATGTCGTCAACACGTTCAATAAGATTTGCACTTCCTATTGATCTCGTGTTCATGCACCTAAACAAAACGAGGAGAAATCGAAGTGAAAAAGATTAGTAACAACTTAGTCTCAAATAGCATCCAAATCCTAATGGCTATTGCTAATCTCCCCGGCAACAGCGCCAAATTGATAGTTAACTTTTTACGGTTCGCACAATTATCCATTGTGCACAATACCACAATCTAATGGCATGTCATTATAGCACGTAGGGATCGAATCCACAGGGAAATAAGAACAACGCACTAAGAATACAAAACGTTATCTAATATAAGCGACAATTGTGTTTTGGTTTTTATCGAACAAATCGAAACATACAAAAACTGAGAAAGAAACAAGTAACGAAAGCTAAGCGTTGTAATTCGAAACTAGACACTACTTCATTCAAATAACAGAACACGATTCGAATTCCAATAAACGAGAAGTTAAGCAAATCAAAACGATCAACAAGACAACCTTAAACGTTATTTATCAAATTTAGACAAACGAATTCTCGTGTAAAGATATCATCTCGGGTGATTCTCAATCTATTCCAGACACTCAAACATTCAATCAATTGCTTCCTTAAGCCTTAGATCACTACTAAAGATTAATCCGTGTCCATGGTACTAACCCCTTTGTTAGTCATCAACCGTCATAAACTTCCGCTCGCGATTTTATGACTAACAAGCATTGAATACAAGTCTAATTAACCACAATTCATCTTAGACAGCAACGTCCATTGGCTAAGATATGAAAAGCACTCATTAAATTCGTTGGGGAATTTCATCGAACACCTTCTGGGCGTGAAATTCCCTAGTGTTCTAGATCAACTTGATCATGGCTAATCTATCATTAAGAACACTCAATGAGAAAGGATATCAAGTAATCTAGCTCTTAAACATCAATAACAAACCTAAAATTACCCTAATCAACTTTACCCAAGAACCCCAAAAGAACTACTCACACATGGTCAAACAGCACAAATAAACCATAGAAATGAAATGCATAGTTGAGATAAGAAAGAAAGTGAAAGAAAATTTAATAAAACTTCACTAGATCATCAAAGGTTTGCAAATCTTCTTGAAAGAAATGAAGAACAAGGTTTGTGCTTTTGTTTTTGGTCTCCGTAAAAGTCTGCTATATTATTACAGGAATAAAAGTGTATTTAAGAGCATAAAAATCGGACTCGGGTCAACCCGACTTGGACTCGGGTCAACAGCCTAAAAAATCAGGGAATAAGTGAAGTCTGGCCATTGTTTTGTGAAGTCTGGCCTTATAATGTGAAGTATGGCCTTATATTGTGAAGTATGGCCACTTATATTGTGAAGGCTGACCATTTCGGTCATAACTCTTGAACCACAGCTCTGAATAACTTGAAACCACCTTCAAACGAAAACTAACTCAATTAACTACGACTTTCATGAAGATCGCCAAAGCTAAATCCGCATGGAAACCCTTCATATGAGTCGATCTTTAAAGCTCTTTGGATGGCCTATGCATTTTCCTTTAAGCTCCAAGCGTCTCCTTTGATCCAAGCTACTCCAAGTCACTCCTAAACACCTGAGAAAGGCTCCAGCAAGCCAAAAACGACACAAAGCTCTCTAGGACTTCTAAAATGCAAGTCAATTCCAAATGAGACTCAAATGCATGAAATGATCCTAAAACTATACAAAGTGTGATTAAAAACTATGAAAACAGAGTCTTAAAAAGATGTAAAATATGGTGTTATCAACTCCCCCGGACTTGCCTTTTTCTTGTCCGCAAGCAAACAAGAAAACACAAACCGAAAGAGAGGTTTGAAAGTCCGCAAGCAAACAAGAAAACACAAACCGAAAGAGAGGTTTGAAAGTGGGAACTCAAAACCAAAAGATCCTAGTAAGCATTCGACATGATCACCTTGAATAATACTAGCATGTTGCAAAAACAAACAAACACTTAATCCACTCTAACTCATTCAAGACTTATCGCAACTCCTAATCTTTTCTCTTAACAACAATGTCTCAAGCCTACAAGTTCTCTTTGCAACCGACCCTCACATTCATTTCATCTTTCTTAAGGTGCAATCTCACAAATGGGCAAGTGATCAAGTCCAATCGGTTTGGAAGAAAAGGCTTTTGGCACTAGTTAATGTGAGTGAAAGGAGGTTCGTTCTCTTTTTAGGTGACTCACTCTCAAGAAAAAAGAATGCTATATGTTATGCAAAAGTAAGGAAGACTAGAAACAATTTATGCATACAAAGTTAAGCTCACATTGTTCTACCCTCCTAGCAAAGAATTCTACCCGAATGGTGATTCCATTTCCTTTTCTTATCTTGCTTCATTGAAGCTCATTAGACCTCCCAAACCCTTTTGGCTAAATCAAACTCCCTTTTCTCTTCCCAAAACACCAAACTTCTAGAGAACATTTTTATTTTCATTCGACCATTTTCTTTTCTTCTTACTCTCCCTAAACTTTGTATTCTTTCTCTTTTCAAACATGGAGAGTTTTTTTGTTTTTCTTTCCTAGGGCTTTCTTTTAAGCACTTCTCTAGAGTTTCCTTTTAGTGAGCTCATGTTCCCCAAAATCAAGTACCATTCATTCCATTGATCCCCATCTTAATGCTAGCCTTTTTTTTTTCTTTGAACAACTTAGACTAGCTAAAAATGAAAGCTAACCTTTGTCGTTCCCAATACTTACAAGATTTTACACACAATAGCATTATCAAGAAAAGACCTCACTCAATCAAACAACGACGGGTGGAAAGAAAACAGTTAAGGTAAAAGGTAGGGAACCATTCTAAAGATGAGAATGGCCACTCGGGTTATTAGAGAGTGGTAAAAGTGGATAAGATAACCCGAGTGTTTTCTTTGAACCATGGTTATGTATCATAAGCCCACAAGCGAGAAGATTAGATTCATTTATGTCAAATATCAAGGGGTTGATTTAAAGTTAAACAAGCAATTGCGAGACAACGAGTTAAGAGTAGAGAGATCAAAGAAAAGAGTATACGAGTTTCAAAAGGTTGTTCAAGCAACATGATAATATTACTAAGGGTATCACATCGAGTTTTAAACTAAACTTTTAGTGGTTTCTATCATTGTCCCCTATGCATATGCAACTATATACTTCTAGACTCAATCCTAAAATGAAGAATGTAATGATGCAAAACTATATGATTTCTTTTTGGATTTTTCAAAATTTTCAAATTTTTTTGGTTTTTCTATGCAAAATACATGAATGCATGAGACTCAAGAGAAATAAAATAAGACAAAATACACAATGTTAAATGACAAAGACCTCCCCATGGACTTAAATCACACCTTCTCCGTGTGAAATGAATCCAAAGAGAGATAGTAAAAATGCAAATTAAAAAGTATGTACAAAAGGTCAAGCGAGGTACCTTAGAGATATGGAGATGAATGGTCGACAGGAGACTCGTTCGTGAATTTTTTACATTTGCTGGCCGTTAAAACTCCTTGTCAGCTCAATTGTCTTGTATTTGTTCCCGAATCACCCCGTTTAAAGAATGTGAGGTCCGAGACTAAAACACACAAAAACAAACACTCCAAACAAACAAAAACAAAATCAAAGAAACAAAATCACACCACACATATATACATATAGATACAAAGATACCAAGGGATTGCCTCCCAAGCGCGCTCGTTTTACGTCTCAAGCTTGACGTTTGGTACCTTTTTAGACGGGTGGAGGATCAGAGAGAGAAGCCGTAGTTTCCTCTCCTTGGAGCATATCTCCCAAGTATGGCTTGAGACGATGTCCGTTTACCGCAAAGTATCCCCCAGCCTTATTCCATAACATGACCGCTCCATACGGCCTTACTTCCTTTATCTTGAATGGTCCTGTCCACCTTGACTTGAGTTTCCCGGGAAACAACTTCAACCGGGAATTGTAGAGCAGCACTTGGTTTCCAACTGTGAAACCCTCCTTGACAATCTTCTTGTCATGGAATGCCTTGGTTCTCTCCTTGTAGATCCGTGAACTTTCATACGCGTTGAGGCGGATCTCGTCGAGCTCGTGCAATTGTATCAAGCGTCTTTCCGAGGCGGTTTTGATGTCGAAGTTGAGAAGCTTTACTGCCCACAGAGCTTTGTACTCGAGTTTGACCGGTAAGTGGCATGACTTCCCGTAGAGTAGATTGAACGGTGTTGTCCCGATTGGTGTTTTGAATGCGGTTCGGTAAGCCCATAGTGCATCGTCTAGCTTCTTAGACCAATCTTTCCTTGAACTACCCACAGTCTTCTCCAATATGGCTTTGATTTGGCGGTTTGAGACCTCCACTTGACCACTTGTTTGAGGATGGTAGGGCGTGACCACCTTGTGCTTAACCCCGTGCTTCTTGAGCAAACTCTCGAAAACCTTATTAATGAAATGGCTTCCGCCATCACTAATCACCACTTTTGGTATCCCAAACCTCGGAAAGATGATCGTTTAAAAGAGCTTAATGACCACCTTGGTGTCATTAGTCGGGCTTGCTATGGCTTCGACCCACTTAGAAACATAGTCCACCGCCACCAATATGTATTGATTCCCGTAAGAAGATGGGAATGGTCCCATGAAATCTATTCCCCATACATCAAATACTTCAACCTCCAAGATTGGATTTTGGGGCATCTCGTTCCTTCTACTTATGTTGCCTCGTCTTTGGCAAGCATCACAGATGGAGACATAGGCGTGGGCATCTTTGAATAGGCTAGGCCACCATAATCCGGAATGAAGCACCTTTGTTGCGGTTTTGAAAGATGCGAAGTGTCCTGCATAAACCGAGCCATGACAATGATAAAACATTACACGGCTGCAAGGGGACCTTATATAATTAATGGTCCTATCAGCTTAGACTCAATGAAATAAAAGACTCGAAACAACATGACTTGTGAAAAGAAAAACTACCAGGCGTTTAATCGCCAAAATAAAATTTATGACATAATTAATTATTCAGAGTCCGATGATGAATAGTCTGACGTAGCTGAATCGGAATCCTCGCCAAATTCGCCGATCTACCTCGTAATCTCCGTCCATGGTGAAATCAACCATGAGGTCAACTTCAAGAGAATGCTCGATCAAACCTAAGTTACCAATTGCGTTTTCCTGCAAAGGGTCGTGCTCGGAAACAACATAAACTATTTCGCTTGGGTGTATCGACGTAACAGTAATCCAAGGGTCTTGCTTGTTCCTAACCTAAGGGTATCGAATGTAGGAAACCTGATCCGCTTGTGAAGCAAGAATGAAAGGATCGTATTTCTGAAGTCGCCTTCGAGAGTGGACAGATGTAACACCAAATGCGTCATGACGTAGACCTTCCACTGGATTATACCAATCGCAGAAGAACGCAATGCACCTCAAGTCGATAATTCCCTGATAATGGACCTCCAATATTTCGCGGAGGACACTGTAGTAGACAACTTCTCCAGATTGAGACAATATACCAGAATTACAAGTTTTCTTTGAACTTCCTTCCCGCTGAGCCTTAAAAGCATACCCTCGGGTGCAATACATCGGATAAGACTATGCAATAAACGTCGGGCCTTTCACCATCTCAACTAACCACGTCGGAAACTCAACCCCGCTAGCAGTCATCTGACCAACCAGTAAAAATTTCATGTGGACAATAATCGACACAATGTTTATATAAGGAAGTTAATTATACAATTTAATTATATAATAAAGCATCATTTAACACTTACATAATATTTCAACCAATCACCAAAGTCATTCTACTTGACGACAGCAAGCTCATCCTTTGTGTAATTTGGATACCAATCGCGTATTTGGGCCATGAACATACTGTGCATGAACAAATGCATTAGAAAATAGCATGCATTAGTAAACTTAATTTGTTAACTAATTAAAAAAAAATTAGGTACCTCTCATATTCCAAAACGTCGTCGTAGTTTGTAAGAATATACATATGCAAGTGCATTTGCTCCTCCTCTAATAGTCGCCGATCCTTGCTTTTCCACTTAGCCGTCCAATCTGAGTAAATATATCGGAGACATAGACTGGATAATTAACTATGTACCCTCCATCATCATGTCGTGCGGGGCGTCTACTTTTTGTTTGGACTTGCGCTGGAAAGTAGTAGCCGGCAAAGTTGGAAGTTTCTTCATTAATGCTATGTGCGACAATAGAACCCTTGACTCTAGCAAGATTTTTCACCTTCTTCTTTAGGTGGAACATATACCGCTCAAAAGGGTACATCCATCGGTATTGAACCGGCCCACCAAGTGCTGTTTCTCGAGGGAGATGAATAGGAAGATGGTCCATAACATCAAAAAAGGCAGGAGAAAATATTTTTTCGAGGTTGCAAAGGGGAACCGGTATGTTTTCCCCAAGATTTCGGATTCCGGCTGATGTAAGTGATCTTGTGCATAGATCCCAGAAGAAAACACTGATCCCTGCATATATAGTAGACATACAAAATTAAATAACTTACGTATAATGATCACAAATAAAAATATGGTAACATACGTAATAGTGTAAATGTATGTACGTACCTACAATAGCTCCATGGACATTCATATATAGGAAAAAGACCTTCAAATGCAAATGGAAGGAGGCGCTGCATGACAACATGACAATCATGACTCTTCATCCCATAAAACTTCTCTTCTGAACTATCAACGCAATTTCGAAGGTTAGATGCGTATCCGTCTGTGAATTTGACACCGTGCTTAAACTCCTCCTTCTGCATCTGAGGGATGCGCAATCTCCCCATCTGAATTATGTTATACATGCCATCTCATAGGCCCTGTCGTGCGCTCAGATTGATATAACCTCTTCAACCTATCAGCTAGGGGCAAATACCACATCCGTTTATGTGGAACAGGTACTCTTCCACATGTATCCTGATACCGAGGTTTGTGACAAAAGCGACACTTCAACCCGTTTTTGTCCTTTCTCCAGTAGATCATACAGTTGTCGATGCACACATCTATCATCTGATACGGTAATCCAAGACCAGCTACAAGCTTCTGAATCTCGTAGTATGAAGCCAGTGAAATATTATCTTCAGGTAAGATATCTCTCACAAAATTAGCTATCGCATCAACACAATCCTCTGCCAAGTTGAAATCTGTCTTTATAGTCATCAACCTGCTTGCAGTTGATAGAGGTGATATTCCATCTCTACATCATTTGTATAATGGCTGCTTAGACGCATCTAGCATATCAAAAAACTTTCGCGCTTCTAAATTTGGTTCCTCTATCCTGTTACCATCCTCAACATGGTACGATGCTATGTTTTCACGAAACGCATAATTCACCATCTGAGTGTAACCTGCGTTTACATCTAGTTCCGGTGTTGGTTCCTCTAACCTAGTACCCGAAGTATTATCAAACCTATCTGATGTGCTACCATAATTACCATAATATTGCACCATTGAATCAGTTTCTTCGTGGGTATACCAAATCTTGTAACCATGCATAAATCCAGTCCTATATAAGTGCTTCCTTACTTCCCTAACAGAGACTAATCTATGAATCCGACATTTAATACAAGGACAATACATATTACCGTATTCCGATGTCATGCTATTGTTTGACGCAAAGTTCATGAAGTCTTCCACACCTTGTGGGAACTCATCCTTCAATTCCCCCGTCGCGGGATCACGCGGAGGTTTGTCAATCCACGATCGAAAATAAGACATTGTGTAATTTTTTTTTGCTTTGTGTTTGTTGTGAATGGTGTGAAGGAGGGGGAGAAATATTCAGCAATTTTCCGATGGATCTTTAAATTTCAAACGGCTACTACAACGGATATAGTAACGTATATATTAACGTATATATATCCGTCGGAAATCGGTTGGAAATTTCCGACGGCCATTTATCCATCGAAAATCAGTTGGAAAGTACCCACCGATTTCCGACGGCCTTGAAACGGTCGAAATTTTCCGACCGATTTCCGATGGAATACCTGCTCGTCGACATTCCCTCGGAAATCCGTCAGAATATTCCAACCGTTTTCCGAGGAAATTCAAACCGTTGAAATATTCCGACCGATTTTGATGTTAATGGTCTCATCAAACTATATTTTAATTTGATATCGTTTGATGCTAATATAGTTTCATGCTAATGGTCTCATCAAACGCACAATACAAATGGATATTCACGTGACAAATTGCATATTCAAATTCAAAATGAATTAAATTGTTTTGAGATTACCATTTACTTTGCATATTCAAATTCAAATCATATTAAATTTCATAATCAAATCTAATCACGTTAAATTTTATATTCAAATTCAAATCAAATTAAATTAAACTTTTCAAATCTAATCATAATAAATTGTATATTCAAATCAAATTACAATAAAACTGCATCTTACATATATATGCAGGGGATTGCCCAATCAAAGTGAGATTTTCATGGAAATAGAGATTTTTGTGGCAAGAGTGATTTTCGCTATTGGTAATTTTCATAGAAAGATATATTTTCGCTATTGATAATTAAAAACGGGAAAAATGCCAAAAAACACATGAAATTTTAAATTTTGGTCATTTAAACCATGAACTATCGTGTGTGCCATTTAAACCATGAACTTTTGTTGACTCTAAATTTAAGTCATAAACTTTTGTTGACCGAGCCATAAAACGCATGACGTTAAATCCGTTAGCGGACCGTTTAAACGCAGTTACAATCCTGTGTGTTTTATGGCTCGGTCAACAAAAGTTCAGGGTTTAAATTTAGAGTGAACAAAAGTTCAGGGTTTAAATGGTCCACACGATAGTTTGTGGTTTAAATGGCCATAATTTGAAAGTTCGTGTGTTTTTTGGCATTTTTAAAAGCAAACTATATATATATATATATATTTATATATGATTTCAAGTTAGAAATAATCTTAATACCAGTCGTGTCTATAGAATGTCGTAGACAGAGAAATGATACTTAATTTTTAGGGAAAAAAAAAGAAAAGAAAAAGAAAATGATACTTAAAATCAACGCAAATTGATATTTTCAAATATAGTT
>PKMM01011795.1:216559-336986 GCA_002933915.1 Eutrema heterophyllum
TCAAACTCATATTTGGAAATACGAGTTATTACAATCTTCTAGATATCCATCATCATGTTGGTTTTCTCTCTTATCATATGAAAACACATCTTTCAACTTATATATACCTATATATATATATTGTATTGAATCCGTGTGACTGAGGAATCTATGATGGATTCTTTTGACAAAAAAATTTGTTTTTTTTAATAATAATTGGTCCGTCCTTAATGGACTAGATAGACATAGTTCTATACTAAAAAATAAATATTTATTACAAGAATGATGAAGAATTATGCTCATGAATGAAGCATAAAGTTACTAATAATCATACGAAAAAGTCAATAATTATCTCACATTTGGAAATTAAAACTACTCATTCATTAAGAAAGACAGTTTCACCACAGTTCTATAAATTAAAAACCTCTCAGAGAGAGATATTAAAACTTGCCTTTGGTCGCTTTTCACCATGTTAAGTAGCGTTCTTGGGTTGAGGATCAAGGGAAGCCTCCTTCTGACTTGGTCCTGCAACCAAGTTTCGCTTCTGGAGGTTTTTCTACAATGTTTTAGCATCATCAAGCACAGTCAGTAAATCAAAATCATGCTATCTATCTCACATTTGGAAGTTGGAACTACTCATTCATTAAGAAAGACCGTTTCACCACAATTCTAAACATTAAAAACCACTCAGACTTGAGAGATATTAAAACTTGCCTTTGGTTGATTCTTCACCATGTTTGTAGCATTCTTGGGTTGAGGATCAAGGGAAGCCTCTTTCTCACTTGGTCCTGCAACTAAGTTTCGCTTCTGGAGGTTTTTCTACAATTTTTTAGCATCGTCAAACAAAGTCAGTAAATCAAAATCTGTCTATCTATCTCACATTTGGAAGTTGGAACTACTCATTCATTAAGAAAGACAGATTCACCACAATTCTAAACATTAAAAACCTCTCAGACTTGAGAGATATTAAAACTTGCCTTATTCACCAGGCAAGTAGCATTCTTGGGCACAAGGCGCAACTCCTGCTTGACAACCAATAGAAAAAAGATAGCACTGGTTAAATCGAGGAATTTTCTTACTTGTGGCAATGATTAGACAAAAGACAAATGTAAATGATACAAGCTGGGGAGGAGGCAAGGATGCTTACATTCAGTGCATGTTCTTGACCCTCGAGATGCGTGGTGAAATTATCAAAGGTTTGGGCAGCAACACGGCATAGTCTGCAAAACCAGGCAGGTTCACCCGTTTCAATGCACTTCTCCTGAAGTGCCTGCCTTCTTGTCTCCTGTTTAGTATCCGCAGACCCTGAATCCATTGCATCTGTGGAAAAAAAATCTAAAGCTAGTTCAGAAATAGCTTTGCTGGTTATTTCAATGTGAGAGATGAAAAAACACCTGTCAGTAAGCTTTCCCACAGCCACACTTTAGAAGCGTATTTGGGTGAAACTCGCTGATGATTTGGGAAGGCGCGAAGAATGGTGTATCCCTTATCTCTGTAGTGGGAAAGTGTAGATTCAAAGCAATCCTCACTATCCTTATCGGATATGAGCATTATAGTAGCCGGAGGTGGATTACGCAGTGCCCACAAATGTATATCCATGCCAATGTCTACCACACCTGGAAAATACGGCCAGTTGAATCAAAAACCCTAATTAGAAAATCCATTACTTTTTGAATCTAAACACTAAAGGTTATACAAAGAGATAAGAAGACTAACCTAAGGCGGCGTGTTTTATAGAGATTCCAGAGGAAGAGATCGGTTCCAAGACGCGACGAGGGACGCGTTTTATGTTGCCAATGGCAATGATGGTGAGAGGACCCGGACCAAAGTACTTCTCCAACGCCGATTCTATACTCGGACGGACCTGATACGGGTCATAACCATGGGGAATCTGACAGAAGTCGATGTCCCACCACACCGACATCGTTTTAACCACCGGATACTCAGCCGACACCTTGTTGTGCATCATCTCTTTTCTACTATTCAAGACTTCTAAAAAACCTTTAAAAAAAAATCGATCACAATCACAAATCGCAGTTATAGGTCTTAGGTAATCTAGAACGGAAATCTTCTCCAATCAAACATCAGATAAGCATTCGGAGAGGGAGAGGGAGAGGGAGAGAGAGATTGACACGATTAAACCAAAATCACCGACCTCGTTTCTTATCGAATCTGAAACGCCAGGAATGAAAGATGAAGCTATAAGCCGACGAAGAGAGGAGGAGATCTACAGACGTCGATCAATTTAGGTTTATTTCAACTTTGAAATATATACGGGAAGCTTATGGGCCTATTAATGGGCTATAAGGGTGTGGGCCGGTGGATGTTAATTAGTTGTCTGAAATTGCCGTTTATAAATTAAGTTTTAACGGTTTCTAAAGGGTTTGCCCGTTTATAAGTGGGTTAATTGTTGGAACATAGGAAAAATAAGATCACGCTTTTTTTTTCATTCCCAATCTATTTAATTATTATAGATCTAAATTTTGGATCTACGTTTTTTTTTATATACGAGTTATATGGAGATCACATGCTTTTCATTATTTTATTTTTTTCAAGACTAATATTTTTATTGATTTTGCAAATCATAATCCTTGTTTATAAGCAAATAGAAAAATTGAGGGCAAAAATTATACAAAGACCATCGAAGTGGATCTAATATTGCTTTCCTAGCTAGTAAATCAGCACAAGCGTTTGCCGTTCGGTTTCTATGTGAAAATTTGATCATCTCAAATAAAGTTCATTTTCATCTTAGATCAAATTAACGGGTTTCTTAAAGCCTTAAACATACATGCGTTGGCAAACACAACATATTATAAATTCATATTTTGAAATGTTGAAGAAAAATCGTGTCTACTTTTTGGAAACAATCGCATTGTTCCTAAAGTATGTATTTTAATTGTTGGAATATTACTTTCAAGAAAATCTATCTTTATCTAATCTATCATACTATTATTTGCGAAGTGATTCGGACTGTGGTTCAATGCTCACTTTTTGGTGTCGTTTTTATTAATGAGTTTACTCTTCTCTGATTCATCGGTTTTATCTAATTAATTCGGAGTTGAGAAAAAAAAAACAATTTATACGATTAAAAAACAGAAATACTACATAATTTGATTCGTTCTAATCTGAAACAGAAGTTTTCGTCATCGCAAATAATTAAATATTTGATTAATGGAAAGATAATGATGTGTTTATCGGGTTATATAAAAAGAAAAATGCCATTATATACGATTAAACAAATTTTGCAGATTTATTTAATCAGAATTACACTATACTACAATGGACACTAACCAATTTTTAATCTACTAATTTTTCATTTATACAAGAGTAGTTGTGCCACTCTGTGTAATATATATCACACGTACACCATACTACAATGAGTAACACTAACCAATTTTTAAGCTACCAAATTTTCATTTATACAATAGTAGTTATGCCACTCTTTGTAGTCACTCACCAAGAATCTAATTCTTCTTAGCTTCTTGATTCACATTTTAGAAACGGCTAACCTAATTCTAAAACCAGTTTGTGAATATATATTGCAAAACTTTTTTCAAGTTGTCAATGTACGCTTTCCTTTCTCCGGATTTTTCATAAATATAAACTTGATCTCCATGGTCAAGTCTTCGTGCTCCATTCTGATTACCCCATGTTATCCTTGACCGATACAAATCTTTCGCATAACAGTTTTCTTGTGTTACGTACACCGAAGCTTTGCATGTGTTCAAGCTCCAAAACCTTGGAGCTTGCACTTTTCAACTTATATCATGTTCTTCATGTTGTAGGGGCACAAAGATTACAATGTGCTTTGGTTCGAAGGAGATAATTTGAAACTAGCAAATCTAATTAACAACGGAGGAGAGAAGCAAAAACTTGGCAGCGTGCTTTGTGACTTGAGAGTAGCCTATATGGTAAATCTCCCCAAATGCATCTTTGGGACATTTTAATCGAGGAAGAAACAATGATGCATAACTAATGTTAAAGAAAGCTCATGCTTTTCAATACCGTCGAAATGGCTAATTAACTTTCTTTATCATCCTTGTACAAATGAATAAACTGAGCTAGATGTTAAAAAAAAAGACTATCGATTCAACAGATAAAACAACTCTACTACCAACACAAATCTGTCAAATAAGCAATTTTGCCACCAATATAATCGAAAATTACACAAATCTGTCATCTATACCACGAAAATTTACCAATAAATAAAACAAGTCTATAGCCAAAACGGTCTGAGACGAATCGGGACCATCTACCGTCGTTTGCAAAGCATTGCCGCTCACGAGGAGCCAATGACACCAGAACCACCTGCTAAAGACTTGGAGGCAACATAATAGCAGACCGACTGACAACAAACCGGATTTGAGAATGACGTCGGAGCCCTCTCCTCACCATCGTCTCCGCTTTCTGGAGAAGCTAAGCCGACCCCAACACTTCCCCGTTAAAATGAACTTAGATCTGAAGCCAACCACCGTCCACCACGAAAACTCATGGTGGATAATTTATATATAAGACTAGTTTTGAATAAGAGAGGATGTTGAAGATCTTGGAAAATACTTCATGGTTTTTCTGGGTCGGCGGCACAACCCTAGATGAATGTCGGTGCATGGTTTATTTTTTTTGCAAATTTGAACATCTTTGGGGTGCAAAACGGTCATTTGATAATCTCCACTTTTAATAAGTTTACAGTCAATATAAATGATCAATGTCAGATAAATCTACTAAATTCAGATATATCTACCAATTTCAGATAAATCTACCAACTTATGATAAGTCTACCAATTTCGTGTATCCCAAAAGTTTATATAAATCAACCGTTTTATAAATAAATCTACCGACCTTCAATAAATTTACCGCCATTAAAAATAAATCTACCATTTTAAGAATAAATCTACCACGACAATATTAGTCTATCGTCATTATAATAAATCTACCGTCACCAAAAAACGAACCATCCGATGATAAGTCTGCCGCTATTACAAAGAAGTCTACCGCGGAGGAGATAAATCTACCATCAAAGAAAATAAATCTACCAATTTGGTGAAATGTCTACCAAAAAGTCAACCGATCGCTCGTTAAATCTACCAACCCTTAACAAATATGCTATTATTAAAAATAAATCTACCAAAAAATTAATAAATCTACCGCCCAAAAACATATCTACCACCTCGTAAAACTATGTCTACCGAAATAAGTCTATTGTCCCTCAAACAAATCTACTGGCCCAAAATAAGTCTACCGGCCAAAAAATAAATCTACCAACAATAAATAAATCTACCGTCAAAGAACGGTAGACTTGTTTATTTGAGCGCGCTGACGTGGATTAAAAATAGTAATGGCAATATCGTAATTACGTTTTTGTCAATAAATGCCAAAAAGACAAAATCGGTAAGCTAGGTTAATTCTAGTAATTTAGAAAGATTTCCATTGTTTCATTTTTGAAGGTTAGTTTAGTTATCCTCCCTAAGTAATATATAAAAGACATAAGTCAATCTATTTATTGTCAATTGGTTTTTAGTTGGAATCCCATCAAACTTAACACCGTTAAAGTAGAACTGGGCAATCGGGGAATGGGTCGAGAAGACTGACTTAGACTTAGACGTAGAATCAAGTTGATGACTTAAAAACCAAGAATCAAGTTGATGACTTAAAAACCAACTTTGTGTGGGAGAAAAGATTAATTGGCTTAACTAAAACCTGCCGTGAATGACGATGGGTTTTCTTGAACTTGTACATGGCTTAGGGCCCTTACATTAATGGGGCAATGTTAAATTAGTCTCCTTAACTCAAGACTTGCATTGCCCACACGGTTTCAAACATTTTATGCTTCTTCAAGTGAGTTTAATGAATTATGACAATCAAAATGTATCTATAGACATTGTTTTGTTTTGGGTTTCTAAAGTCTTTCCCAACCAAAAAGATAGAGAAAAGTTCAAAGTTGGAACTATCAAAGTAACCTGATATCACTTGCAACTACTCAGATAAGATGACATGTGAACAAGCAAAGGCATGTAAAGAAAACAGGAGATGGTATGCTCTATCTGAAATAATGATCCAATGTAGCGGTTAAAGAAGGTAACAGCATCCTTTTGGGACAAAGTGTGTTCTATGCTTCTTCCATCACCGACAAAGTTTTTGTTCAGATGGAAACTTCCTTTACCGACTGAATCACAAGTTATATAGAACACCTTTTTGACAACAACAAGGCTAATGACATGTTGTTTCTAACTCAATTAACACAAATTTTAGTGCCACAGTTACAAAAGTTCTGTTGCTCGATGTACGGTTTGAAATGGCGAAATGTTAACAGTGGAATTTGCAAGACACAAACAGCTTGACTCAACCAAAATGCAATTAAGATAAGAGTTGAATGAATTAAAAAAAAGGCAGCCCATGAATCTTTTCTGCCTGTAAATTCTTGATATTATTCCTTTGTACGCAAAGAAAGAATTGTATGTACACAAAGCTAATGGGTTTTTGCATCTTTACTAGAATCTCCTCTACAACAGCCAATAGATGGCGAGGGTCGGAACTTGTAATAAGCAGCAAAAGATAAACATGTGAAGCTTAGACCAACATATACTTTGAAACTGCTATGTGAATACAAGGTCAAATAAATGAATAGTGCGGTCAAAGATATTACCACTGAAAAAGTTGCGATGCACTTCAGAATAGAGAGTTCTTCTTCTGGTCTTTGATTTGGGAACTGCCCCTGAGCACTGAAATCGGATAGCAGTTTGTCCTTCAACTGAAATGAATCCATTAACCAAGCTGAAGATTCTGCCTCGTTTGCTGGAATCTCATTTAGTGGAACTCGCCGAACGTGGATGTGGACTTCTGAAGGATCAGTCCCGAATACATTGTCCATAAAAGATGGGCAGCGAGGCTTATAAGCGATAGTCAAATCATATATTGCATTTCAAGAAGATAACGTAAGAACTGAGGAAATTTGGGTTCAATAAAAGGAAATGCATAAGGTCATTGGGCAAATAGAAGATATGCAGGCCATTGTAATTTCGTCAAAACCATCAGTGTTTGCAGAAAAAAGTGGTGTGAGATACTACTACATAAAAGTGAACATACACAAACATTTTCATCAGAATTTCGTAGACCATACCAGCATCCAAAGAGTCATGTAGAGCTTCTAAGCAAACGCCAAAACCCCTTGTTTTTGGTAGAAGTACATTTGATAATGCCGGAAGACCAACTTCAGTTGCAAACTGTTGGCTTCTCTTGCATTTCTCTTCACTGCATATCAAAATAAGGCAGGTCTATGAAACTATGAAAGAAGATGGACTAAGATTTCACACATTCATGCATTACTACTTAGCAGGCAATTCCTGAAAATGAAGGTGGCTGGTTTATCATATATGCAAAACACATGCTCAATGGTGTTAAGTGTCCTACCAAGGAGAAACTAACAATTATCTTAAGCGATACAGATTGACTAAGAATTAGCTTATGTATATATCTAGAGCAGTTAAACATATTTTGAAACTCATTCATAATGTAGGTTATATGTAAAATCAGACAAGGGAACATATAGTACGTGAAATCGGTTCCTTCTGGGAATAGAGCGAGCCATAAGGGTTCTTGAGGATCCTTAAAAGTTGAAAGCATTTGAAGCATAACAGGTTCGTCCACATCTCGCTTCCTCTCCACTGGGATAAACTCGAGAATATGAAACCCCCATCCAAAGATAGGTAATCTCATTAAGCTGCTCTTGAGCACGTATTTGATGTAGCCAAGACACCCTTTCCTCAAGGCGATATTCCACAAATACATCCAATCCACCTCTGTCCTGTGATTTGCGATAAGCAAAACACGTTTCTCCACCGGAATGCTGTCTCCAGAGAACACCAAGGTTGTCCCATTAACCGTTTCAAACAGATAAGGCCACAAAGCTAACCAGTGAGCAAGATGAGCGATATAACTTTCCTAGATTGGTGCACACTCAAAAGCCATAGACCAAGAGCAAATATTGGTGCAAAGTAGACGAGGAACATAAAAGCAGAAGACATGAACACCAGTAAGATCAAGAGACCCCTCAGAATCCTAAGCGGAGTCAAGGGGCGGTTCTTTAAGTTATCAGAATTCAGGTCCCCGCAAACTTCCATCTTTTCCAGATAAACCTCAAGAGTCAAAGACAAACTGCAGCAATGAGAATCAAATATTACTCGGTGCCACCTAAAGCTCCCCACAAGAAACTAGAAAACCAATGCAATAGCCTATATATGCAACAGCCCACGTTGTACAACATCCCATAGATTCTCCACTTTAAACGATCATCTAGCAACGACCCAGAAGACATAGAGATCCCTTATCAACATATCCATGGGTAAAATAATATATCAACCCAAAATTTCGAAGTAACTTACAAAAAGAAAAAGGAAAAAAAAAAGCAAATCCGAATCTCAGGAACAATGAATTAGTCTCTAATCAAGCAATTGTTAACAGAGAAATCCGTTTATAATGATGGAAACTTGGACATACTAAGTAGCTACAAGCGAATTCAATTGACTACTATCATCACTACTCCAAAACAAACACGCAGAAATCACGGGAAAAAAACATCCCCAAATTGGGAAAGACTTGTGAATACCGCAACCAAATATCAGATCCCATATCAGAGACAGGGCAAGAGAAACACTTCTCACGTATCTCGAAAAAAACAAAGCACCCAAATAAAAAAAAAATTCTACGGAGAGAGCACGAGGAAGACGACGGAAGAGCGAATAAAGTACCTGGAGAAGCAAAGGAGCGGAAGCAGTTGGTGAAGAGGAAGAGGATAAAACGTTATATGGAACAGAGGAATGCGAATCTCAACGTAAGTTTCAGGGGAGGATCCGTTCCGGGTCGGATCTAATAGAGTCGGTTTAAATTATCAGAGACGGTAGGGTGTATCGTAATTCACCAATCTGATTGGCGGAATAAGAAAAAGGTCAAAGCCGCCGCGAAGACAAATCCCCCAAAGCTAAGCTGACACTAGTCCTGGGCCTTCGGGTCTGTGGTTCGGGTCGGGTCGGGTTTTTCGGGTTTCGGGTTTTTCGGGTCTAGAGGAATTGAACCCATATGGTTATAGTGTGTAATTTGGGTCGGTTCAGGTCGGTTCTTTTCGGGTTCGGGTCGGATCTTGAATTTTTTTTAAAACCCGATTTGGAACCAAATTTTTTTTCGGGTCTGTTCGGGTTGAGATTGGACCCGAGAACCCAAAAAAACTGTACCTGAAATGTAAGTGTAAAACAAAGAATTTTGAACCTTACAATCAAAACATCATAATTCAACTCCAAATGAAAGTGTTTAAGCAATATTCAAACTTATGTAACTCCAAAACAAGAGTAGTTAGACAACAAAATCATTCCAAAAACATTTCAAAGTTCCAAAAGCTATCCAAAAACATTTCTGAGGCAAGTTAGAAAGTCTAAATGAACACAACCAAAAAGAAGATCAGACTAAGTGTCTCACTGTGTGCTCTCAGACTCTTCATTCCGTCTCTAAGTTGTCTAATGCTACTCCTTGTTCTGCAAAAATCAGGGTTTATCATAAGAGATATTCAGGGTTAAAGAATTCATGTATTAAGAGATGAATTCAACTATTCTGCAAAAATCATAAACATAAAGAGATATCCAAAACCAATCACACGTTCTGAAATCTCAACACTCAAGACTTGAAGCACAACAAACTCAGAAACTATTAAGAGATAGAATAGGGTTACAATGTCATACCTTATTGCCGATGAGGAATTCAGCCTTCAGTTCCACCAACAGAGTCGAACTCTAACATAAATTAATGAAGCTAATGTTAAAACTTAAAACGTAAAAACCAGAAGCATGAACAACTAAAAAGAACAAACCATAAGCTAATGTTTACCTCTCTGTAGTTTGTCTTGCATTTCAATCTCATCAAGCATTTGTTCTTTCGTAACAGCAGCTCCCTTCTCATTCAAGTGTATCTCACACTTCATCCATTGTTGAGTGCACATTAAAACTTCTATCATATAGTGAGTCAAGCAACTCCTAGAAGGGCTTACAATCCGATTACTTGTGCTAAATGCGGACTCTGATGCAACCGAAGTAACTTGCATTGCAAGAACATCCCTTGCAATCTCGGATAAGACAGGATACTTTTGACTGTTGAGACGCCACCAACCCAACACATTATATTCAACACCAGCCATAATTGTCTTTGGATTCTCTGTTCTCTCCTTTAGATATACGTCCAACTCGTTACTTGCATCCTGAAATCCAATTTCACTTGCCATCTCTTTGTACAAGGAGTCCATTCTTTCATATCCCAGCTCTGACTCAAAGTCTAAATCGCCTGCAACCTGCTCTTGAGACTCTTCTGCACTGTGATTCTGAGTCTGAGATGATGATGCTACGGACTGAGAAGATGTGGTATTCACAGCTGGGACCAGAGCAGTATTGTACTCATCAAATAACCTCTTCATAACATCTATGACCGAATCATGAAGTTCCTTAGCTTCCACACTATCCTTACCGTAAACCATATCAAAGCACATATCTGCAAACTTCATTTTGTTCCTCGGATCCAAAATACTAGCAACTATCAACAGCCTATTGATTTTCTTGGTTCCCTCCCAATACTTATCGAATTTTTCTCTCATAGTTGTGGCTTTTTTCCTCAGTGGTTCATCAATATCATTGCTCAACTTAATGAGATTTCTTTCAATCGTTACAATCTCATTGTAACACTTGTAAGAATTGACAGTAGTAGAAGCTGAAACCACTAGAGTAGAGTTATAAAAAATGACGAGAAACCTCACTAACCTTGCCACGGAATCCCAATCATCTGTTGTAGGTGGCCCAATCCTTTTCTTTTCGTCAACCTTTTCTTGAAAATGATCAATATACAACTTGTCTTCTGCTGCCATTTTGATGAAAGTAGACTTGAACTTCAGAGCTCTCAATAGCATCAAGTAGGTTGAGTTCCATTTGGTTTTGCAGTCCAAACTTAAACTTCCCCTTGTCATCTTCCGTGATTTAACTCTAGAATCAAATGACTTCACTCTGTTTGTAGAAGCTCTTACATAAGTGACAACATTGCGAATAGCAGTCACAACATTATCCACTTCATGCAAACCATCCTTCACAACTAGGTTGATAATATGAGCAGAACATCGGAGATGCATAAACTCTCCTCTTAAAACTAACTCGCCTCCTGCCTGAGTGAATGCCTCCTTGAACCTCCTCAAAGCTGATGTATTAGCAGTGGCATTGTCCACCGTGATGGTGAACAACCTCTTTATATCCCACTCAGCCAAAACCTCCATCAGAATAGCACATATAGTCTTCCCCTTATGGTCTGTGACGTTCCTAAACCCAATAATTAGCTTCCTCAACTTCCAAAATGCATCGATGAAGTGTGTAGTAATCACCATATAAGAAGCAGTTGTCGTTGGAGCAACCCATATGTCTGTTGTCAAGGATAGCCTTTGCTTATTAGCCCTTAGAATATTCATCATCGCTGCTTTCCTCATGACAAACATCTTCACAATGTCACGACTTGCTTGTCTTCTAGAATGTGGTGTGGGAAGATTAAGCCTTGCACAAAAATGTCTGAAAGCCAAACTCTCTACGAATGCTAAAGGCAACCAAAACCAACATCTCATTACAAACTTCATAGAAAACCGCTTCAGAAACTTTTGATAACTTCAACGCACCTTCTTCACCTTCCTGATTTAGAGTGTGCTGGGATTGAGATTTGGTCTCATTCCATGTGGTGAATGCTTTGCAACATCCTAGATGTTTCTTCAAGCTCGTAGTCCCGGATGATGTTTTACAGCACATTTCCTTACCACAGTAATTGCAATTGCACATATCCTCATCGCGGACGGTTCTCGTGTAGTATTCCCAGAAAAACGACCTTGGTGTCGTCTTTTTCTTTGTCTTCGTCTTAGAATTTCCAGCTACGCTACTCGGATTTGCTTTCCTCTTCTTTCCAGTTGCAGGTGGAGGAGCAGGAGTCTGTAATTCATCTCCTCCGTCTTATGGTTCGTAATCACTTGGGTGAGGCGATGAAGAACCCATCTGCAAATTCATATAATCAGTCAATATCAATCGATTCAATCATTTATCCCCAAATCAAAACAAAAAGAGAAAGAGAGGAGAATCAACAAAGCGTACATGTGTTTGATTTCTCGATGAAGCTGTGTCGGAAATTCGATTTGGAGGAGACGGTGTCGGTGACCGGAGGCTTCGATTTAGACCTAGGTCTTCCAGTTTGTTTTGTCTATTTACAAAGGGGATATGAATCGAAAAAATCAGAAAAAGTGAGAGAGAGAAAGAGTAATGTTCGACATAACAAAAAATGTGAAATAATTACACTTACACATTTAATACATAATGTTTTTTTTCGGGTTATCCGGGTACCCGAATAGGTTTCGGGTCCAACCCGAACCGAACCGATACCCGACACAGATTTGAAGAGGAACCATTCGGTTATTATGGAAGAACCGAACCGAACCAAACCGCGTTTTTTGAGTCGGGTCGGGTCGGGTCCTTTTGGGTCGGTTTTTAAGCCCAGGACTAGCTGACACTTGCGACCCTCCGATAAAAATTCTCTTGACGTTGTTAAACTCAAACTTGAAGCAAACTCTAAACACACAATATATTTTCTCACCTAGTAATATTAGTTGTACCAAAAAAAAGGAAAAATAAAATCATGCTTCTAAATTTTGGATCTAGGATTTTTTTTATATGGAGATCACATGCTTTTCATTATTTTATGAAGAAAACAAAGTTCATTTTCATCTTAGATCAAATAAACGGGCACACCCAGCCCTTAGCATAAGCTACCCAAACCACCGTTTAGGACATCCAGTCCAGAAAGGGCATTTTTTTGATATTTTTTATTATTAGATCTTAAATATAAACAAAATTTAAAGGTTTTTATAATAATAATATTGTAGGGCTTTATTAGCATTGTTTATCGGCATTTAATTAAAAAATATATTGATTGTTATATTACAAATAATTTTTTTAGTAAATTCTGTTTTAGAAAAAAAAACTAAAACTCTAAAACCTTCAAACGCTAATTTTGGGTTTTTGTTTGATTTAAAAAAACTAACATCGGCAAGTGAAAATACTGTGAGGACATCATGTGTGAACCTGGAAGCTTCTTTAAAGAATGATATCCATTCAGACATAGTTGGTGATGATTTGTTTATGAAATTAAAAGTTTTCCGAGGAGCAATACCAATGGAAGTTCGGAAGCCTGTTGAAGTGCTTGATTTTTTGGAAAAAATGGAGGATTATTATCCTAACACGGAAATTGCTTCACATATTGTTGACTATTCCGGTATCGGTTGCCACTGTTAAAATAAGTTTTTCGAAGTTGAAGCTGGTAAATAATTATTTGCAGTCTACCATGTCACAAAAGATGTTGAATGGGTTGGCTTTGCTATCAATTGAGACAATTATAGTTGAAAAACTCGACTATGTAAGTTTAGTGAATGATTTTGCAGGCAAAAATGTAAAGAGAATCATATTTCAACGATAAAATTTTATTTTTAATGTTTTTTCTATTTTTACAAACAATATATAGAGTTGGATTGTTTTATAAATTTTTAGTATGATTTTTTATATTATTACTATTTGTGACTTTGGATAAAATATATTAAAGGAGCATGTCTTTTTTAGACTCGTTTAGGGTAACTAAAAACGTTGGACACTGTAAACGGGTTGCTTAAAGTCTTAAACATACATGCGTTGGCAAACACAACATATTATAAATTTATGTTTTGAAATGCTGAAGGATAAAACGTGTTTACTTTTTTTTTTTTTTTGGAAACAATCGCATAGTTCCTAAAGTATGTATTTTTATATTTGATTTTTAGTGGTTAATAAAGAACAGTTTCTTCTCCTAAATACATTAATTTATATATATAGAATAAATCATTTGAAAAATATTCGATTACAAGATATCATTGACCAAAAGTACACTACATACTAAACTCTATCAAAAACTTAAAAGTGATAGTAGACCAAATATAATATGAGGATGTGATTGATCGGTTCAGAAGTAATATTCGCCATCGATTCCTCAAGATACAGTAAATGCAAAACAAAACATAACATGGGACTAAAACAGAAATTAGTGATAAAATCTGAGGGTTTACACACAATTAAACCAATTCACGGTTCCGGTTTTCCTCCTTCGTCGCCTCTGCTTCTCTCCTTCAGAATTATCGGGAGAACTTCAGACATGCTCCGCTCCGATCTTCTCCTTTGTCCGAAAAAAATCTCTTCTTCCATCGATTTTATATGAATGTAATGTTGTGCTCAGAGAACAAAAGACTAAAGCTGAATGCTTCGATGTTTTATTGAACTGAAAGTACTTGGCTTTAAATAGCCTTAAGATGCAGACATAGTCTTCTACAATAACTGGAAAGCAAAATAAACGGAACTGAAAACAGAAACATACGAAATACTAGAACAACTCATTGACTCTGTTTTTGACTCCTAAAACAGAGGAGATTATTCTGCAACTAAAAAGACTAAATCAAATCCAACAATCCCTCCCTTAAACTGAATGCGGTAGCAATCAGTTTATCTTGTCACAAACTCCAAGCTTCTCCCTCAAACGAACAAAGACATCCAACTTTAACGGCTTAGTTAAGATGTCCGCAATCTGCTCACTGGTTCCACAATGCACAAGCTTCACAACTCCATCTTTAGTAAGATCCCTTAGAAAATGAAACCTTACATCGATATGTGTGCTCCGGCCATGAAGAACAGGATTTTTAGACAGCTTAATGGCTGAACTGTTATCACACATGATCGTTGTGCTCCCCGACTGCTTCAGACCGAATTTCTCCAAGATCCTCCTCATCCAAACACACTGACACGCACAATAGGCTGCTGCAACAAACTCAGCTTCCGTTGTGGACAGGGTCACCACCGGTTGCTTCTTAGATGCCCAAGCTACAGCTCCTCCACTCAATAGAAAGGCATAACCACTTGTACTCCTCCTATCATCGATGTCACCGGCATAATCGCTGTCTGTATAGACAGTTAATCCACCAACAGCTCTTCTCTTGTAAAATACACCAAAACTCACGGTACCTTTGAGATAGCGCAGTACCCTTTTTGCTGCTTGCATATGTTGATCGGTAGGATCTGCCATATATCTGCTTAATAAACACACCACGTACATCAAATCTGGCCTCGTTGAAGTGATATACATCAAGCTTCCAATCAATTGTTTATATAGCGTTGAATCCACCTTGCTGCTTCCATCTCCTTCCTTTGAGAGTCTCGTCCCTGGTACAATTGGATTTTTAACTTCATTCGCATCCTGCAAGTTGAACCTTTCCAAGATCTCACCAGCATATTTCGTTTGATGAATAAAGATTCCATCAGCGTCTTGTATTACTTCCACTCCTAAGAAGTACTTCATCTTCCCCAAGTCGGTCATGTCGAATTCTTCTTTCATGGATGATTTAAACTTTTCAAGCATATTGATATCATTCCCAGTAAAGATTAAATCATCCACATAAAGACTAACAATCAGAATCTTGTTACCTTCTCCGGTTTTAACGAACAAAGTATGCTCGTACTCACATCTTTGAAATCCCTCCTTGGTGAAATATGTTTCGATTCTGCTGTACCAAGCACGAGGTGCCTGCTTCAATCCGTAGAGAGCCTTCTTGAGTTTGTAAACTTTGTTCTCTTCTCCCTTTTTGACATAACCTTGCGGCTGCTCTACGTAAACATCTTCATATAGCTCACCGTGTAGGAATGCACTTTTAACATCCAATTGATAAACGCACCAATCTTCTTGAGCTGCTACTGCCACGATCATGCGTATCGTGTCCCATCTTGCTACAGGAGCAAATACTTCATTGTAATCTACACCTTGTTGTTGTGCATACCCTTTTGCGACGAGTCTGGCTTTGTATTTATCCACCTCCCCTTTCTCATTAAGTTTCGTCTTATACACCCACTTAACTCCAATCTTCTTTGCTCCTTTTGGTAACGTGATAAGATACCATGTTCCATTCCTTTCTATCGATTCCAGTTCTGCCTCCATTGCTTTTACCCACTTTTCATCACCGTTAGCTTCATCGAATGTGGCTGGATCTTCCATGGAAGCAAACATAACAAAGTTGCTCATATCCTCATCTTCTTCTTCTGATAATTCTTTTCCAGTGGTATAGCTTTGTAAATAAGCTGGTTGCCTTCTGATTCGTTGTGCTGGAGACGTTGGAGGAACCGGTGTTGCAGCTTGTGGTGAGGGTGAGGGGGAATTGGTAGGAGAAACAATTTCCTCTGTGACTTGTGGTGATGCAGGGTTTTCGTTTTGCTCGTTCTGCTCTGTATCAGACTCATCAAATTCGCACTCTTCCCACGTTAGCTGCTCTTCGTTTGTCTCTCCTCTTTTCTTTTCCCAATTCCATCCTTTTTCTTCTTCAAACACAACATCTCGACTGGTCACAACTTTCTCTGTGACTGGATCATATAATCTGTACCCTTTGGATTCACTGCTTACTCCAATAAGCACACAAGTGATGCTCTTATCATCCAACTTCTTCCTTCTCTGATCTGGAACGTGAACATGCCCCAAACACCCAAACACTCTGAAATAATCTACCGTAGGTTTTACACCACTCCACATCTCTTCTGGTGTTTTCTCCTTTAAGACAGAGGTTGGACTTCGGTTTAACACATGGACGGCCCACTTAGCTGCTTCAGGCCAGAAACGCTTGGGAACTCCTTTATCATTAAGCACACACCGCACCATATTCATAATCGTGCGATTCTTGCGTTCCGCAATTCCGTTTTGCTGCGGCGTGAAAGCAGTTGTGAGCTGTCTCTTTATTCCCTTCTCTTCGCAGAAGCTTTTGAATTCGTTTGACAGGTATTCTCCTCCCCTGTCCGTCCTTAAGCATATCAAATCTTCTCCGGTCTCTCTCTCCACTTGCGTTTTGAATCTCGTGAACAATCCGAACGTCTCAGATTTGTATGACAAGAAATATATCCAAACTTTTCTGCTGTAATCGTCAATGAAGGTAAGGATATAATTCTTATCACTGTTTGATGCTGGAGAGATGGGACCGCAGAGATCCGAGTGTATCAGTTCCAATCTACGTGTTGAACGCCACATGCTCTTCTTTGGAATACTTTCCCGGTGTTGTTTTCCCACAAAACAGCTTGCACACTTCCCTGCTTCCTCTGTTGTCTTTAGACGTGGTAACCCTTTCACCATATTCTGATATTTCAGGGTTCGCAAGCCTTTGTAATTGAGATGCCCATACCTTCGATGCCAGAGCTGGAATTCATCGGTTGTCGCTGCTTGTAGGCACGTCGTCACCGCTTTCATGGGATTTTTGGTTGCCATGATCTTAAACAGCCTGTTTGTTGTCATCTTTGACTCCATGATTAGACCCAGCTTTGAATGATATAACTTGCAGGTTCGTTGTTTCATCAACACCTCACATTCTTTCTCAAGGAGCTGCCCGATACTGAAGAGATTGGTTTTCAGGTTAGGTACGTAATACACATCAGCAATCGTGAGTGATTTTCCATTCACTAGCACCCTCACGTTCCCTTTTCCCATCACCTTCAGCTGATAGTTGTTTCCTAACTTCACTGAATGACGAAATTCTTCATCAAGTGTTGAGAACCAAGATTTGTTTCCACACATATGGTTGCTGCAACCCGAATCTAGGAACCATACTTCTTCACCCTTCTCATTTCCTGTGAGAACCATCAGCAATGCTTCATGATCGTCTTCGGTGAAAGCCATCAACAACATGTCTTCCTCATCATCCGCTTCGGCATAATTGGCTTTCTCATCCCAGCTTGGACATTCATTCTGAAAGTGTCCAAGTTTATGGCAGTTATAGCATTCGATAGTGGATTTATCAAAGCTTCTTCTTATGCCTCGTCCTCTTCCTCTGCTCATCCTTCCTCTACCTCGTCCTCTTCCTCCTTCATGAGAAACCTTTAGTGCTTGATCTTCTCCAACAGCACTTGGTTTCTTCATCTTTGATTCATGCACCAGTAATGAGCTTTGCAAGGCATCGACGGTGAGTGTATCAATGTCATTGGACTCTTCTATTGAACACACAATGTAGTTGAAATTTTCGGTTAGAGTGCGCAAAATCTTCTCCACGATTTTGACGTCCTGCATATCATCTCCACAATTTCTCATATCATTGGCCACCACCATTACCCTTGAAAAATAATCGTTGATGGATTCTCCAGTCTTCATCTCCAACAACTCAAAGGTTCTCCTTAACGTTTGTAACTGAGCACGCTTCACTCTAGCGTTGCCTTGGTATTTGGTTTTCATCGAATCCCACAGTTGCTTGGAAGTCTCCTTTTGCGTGATTGTTTTGAGAATGGATTTATCAATCGCACTAAAGAGATAGTTCTTCGCTTTTAAGTCCTTCAGTCTCGCATCGTTAAGAGCTTTCTTCTGTGCTTCAGTCAGCGTTTCCTCATTCGCTGGCTCACTAACTCCATCTCTCACCACCACGAAGTATTCTTTTGACTTCAAAAGATTCTCCATGAGAAGACTCCAATGGTCATAATCTCCGTCAAACTTCGGAATGCTGGGTTGTGAAAAATTGCTTGATTCTCCCATTTCACTCACCCGTGTTTTCACTCTCTCACTGTTTTTCCCTTTTCTTTTGATTTTGCTCTGATACCAGTTTGTTGTGCTCAGAGAACAAAAGACTAAAGCTGAATGCTTCGATGTTTTATTGAACTGAAAGTACTTGGCTTTAAATAGCCTTAAGATGCAGACATAGTCTTCTACAATAACTGGAAAGCAAAATAAACGGAACTGAAAACAGAAACATACGAAATACTAGAACAACTCATTGACTCTGTTTTTGACTCCTAAAACAGAGGAGATTATTCTGCAACTAAAAAGACTAAATCAAATCCAACATGTAATGGGTTTTGAAACAAAGACCGACCTTGACGTTACCGGCTTCTTTAATGGCGGAAATGATCTTGGTTTGATCCGAGAGTTGCATGCGCCCACCGGTTGATATCACCACATCGACCTGTTTTATGGCCATCACTAAGCTCTCGTGATCATTCAAGTCTCCCTGACAAAATTACATAATTGTTAATTATGAGTTTTTATGAAACATTTTGTTAGAAATTGAAAGAGTTCATGCATACGTGTAGTACTGTGACGCCGAGATCTTTGAATCTCTGCACAATTTTGCCCTTGACGGGACAGGAGAGAGAAGCTTCTCGGACAAGAGCGAATGTTGGGTTGCCCGCTTTCGCGCTCCCTTCGACCATGAATTTTCCAATGTAACTAGTCCCTCCGATCACTAGAACCTTGCTTTTCTTCGTCGCCATTGTTTTAATGAGTGTCTAGTATCATATATATATAGTAAAAGTGAATGTGATTTGAGTAATAGAGCTCTCTCATTCACTCTAAACCATAAAACGCATAGAGTTTTCTTTTTATCGGTTCAAATTAAGTTTTGATTAGAATTCATACTTTGTCGTACCGATTATCGATTTTTGGGCTTTTAATTTATGGTGTTTAATTTGTCATACCGATGTTCGGTTTTTTGGGCTTCTAATTTATGGTGTTTCGTAATAGTGAGCTTCAAATTTACTAGGGTTTGAAATTTTAAAATTAAAATTTTGAAATTACCAATAATTCGATAAACCGTCGTGTGGGTTTTAGTTTTTGGTCCATTTTCTCGAAAACCCTAGGTTCCGTGTTGTTGTCGTAGATATGTGTTTCATGTCGGCCGCCATTTGAATTAGTTTAAAATAATTTTATAAAATTAATGTTCGAAATATTATATATGATTTGGTGTTATCTCTAAAAACCAAATCTAAACCCTAGCTTGGTTTAGGGACTATGAATATATCCTTTGACCTCCATAGTTAAGTCATACCGAGTACGTTGTTTTCCTTGTAATGTCCAACGTCTTCTGTAGATTTTTTCTTTTTTGTTGCTTGCCTTTTACCTTGGTTTTGAGTGATGTTTGTTGTTCTTTGTGGCTTATTCATCATTGAATTTTATTTTTGGCTTTGTAGGTGGATCTAACTCGGGATTTTGCTCCGTTGTATGTTTTTTCTTTTTCTTTACTTGCCTTTTAGCTTGGTTTTATTTGTTGTTCGTTGTTTATTGATCAAAGAAATTTGTTTGTTACTTTATAGGTGGGTCTAACTCTTGGGATATTGGACCGGTGTATGCGTTGTTCATGTTCTTTCGAGGTATCAATTTCTTACGTATCACGTTTAGCCAGTTTCAGAGTTTCGGGTTTACTCCATTTTGCTTTTGTCTATTTGGCGTTTATTTGTTTTTTAAATGGTTCGTTAGCCAATGTCCCTTATTTTATTTTTTTGTTGGTTTCTTTTCTTTTATGGTTTTTTTTTCTTAGTTCGGTGCATGCGTCGTTCTTTTCGAGTTATCAGTTCCTTGTGTTCCACGTTAGCGGGTTCGAGAGTTTTGCATTTGCTTCGTTCTGCTTTTGATTCTTTGGTGGTTATTTTTTGATCTTTTGGATCGCTTGCCATTGTCCCTCATTTGTTTCTTTTGTGGTTTCTTTTTTTTTTTCTTTATTCCGTTTAGCGTTTCTTTCGCTTTGGGTTTTATTTTCTATTTGGTTGTGGACTTACTTTTGTTTGGTGTTTGTTTGTTGTTTAGGTGGTGGTATGATTTAATTTGGATTGGTTGTGGCGTTGGTTATTGTGTTCTGCAATGTTGTCAAAAGGTAAAATTAGTTACTTTTTGGTTTGTTTGTGTATTAATTGTGCTTGTCACTACAAGAAAACAACCCGATTTCCGACAGGAATTCCGACCACTAAAATTTTGTCGGAATTTCCCGACCAATTTCCGACAAAATACCGAGAAAAAACTATCCGTCTAAAATTGGTCGGGAATTCCCGACGAAATTATATTGGTCGGAAATTAGTTTGGAATTCCGACCAATTTCCGACGAGTTAGAGACCAATGTAAGATCGTCGGAAATTGGTCTGGAATTCCAGACCAATTTCCGACGAAATAGATCCGTTAATCTGTCCGTTGCATTAGCCTTTTATTGGTCGGAAATTGGTCGGAATTCCAGACCAATTTCCGACGAAATAGATCCGTTAATCTGCCTGTTGCATTAGCCGTTTTATAGCCGTTTGCGATTATTAAACCGGTCGGAAATCGGTCGGAAACCGGTCAGAAATACGCGGAAAATCCATTATAAATATCTTTCCACCCTCATTCACAACTTACACAAAAAAACTTAGAAAATGTCTTTTACAAATCCAAACCCTTATGATTATTTTCGATCGTGGATGGATAAACCACGACAAGATCCAGTGACGAATCAACTGACGGATGAGTATGCACAAGGTGTTGAGGAATTCATGACATTTGCGACAAACAATAGCATGACGTCGGAATACGGTAAATTGTATTGTCAATGTACTAAATGTCGGAATCATAGATTAGTCTCTATTAAGGAAGTATGAAATCACCTTTATAGGAATAGATTTATGCCGGGTTACAAGGTTTGGTATTCGCACGGAGAAACTGATTCAATGGTGCAACATTACTGTAGTAGTTTTAATTATTCGGGTAGAATAGAGGACCAACACCGGAAGTAGATGCAAACGTTCAGATGGTGAATGATGCGTTTTGTGAAAACGTACCATCGTATGTTCAGGATAGTATTGGAATAGAGGAACCTAATTTGGAAGCTCAGAAGTTTTTTGATATGTTAGATTTAGCTAAGCATCCACTATACGAAGTATGTAGAGAGGGAATATCGCATTTATCAACTGCAAGCAAATTGATGACTATAAAGACCGATTTCAACTTGGCGGAGGATTGTGTGGATGCGATAGCTGATTTTGTGAAAGATATTTTACCTGAAGATAATATCTCACCGGCTTCATACTACGAGGTTTAGAAACTTGTAGCTGGTCTTGGATTGCCGTATCAGATGATAGATGTGTGCATCGACAATTGTATGATTTACTAGAGAAAGGACGAAAACCGTCTCAAGTGTCGTTTTTGTCAGAAACCTCGGTATCAGGAAACGGGTGGCAGAGTACTAGTTCCACATAAACGGATGTGGTATTTGCTGGTAAAAGAGAGGTTGAAGAGGTTATATCAATCCGAGCGCACGGCAGGACCTATGAGATGGCATGCAGAAGCGTGGAAACATTTTCAAGAGGTCTATCCTAGTTTTGCGTATGAGCCAAGGAACGTATACCTCGGGTTATCAATAGATGAATTCAACTCTTTTGGGAAACATGGGAGGCAATATTCATTGTGGCCAGTAATCGTCCCACCTTACAATTTGCCGCCTAGTTTGTGCATGAAACGAGAGTTTTTGTAATTTTTTGAGATCCCTTGATATATTTTTGCAGCCATTAATTTATGAGTTGAAAATGTTATGGAAAGATGGTGTTCAAGCGTTCGATGTTTCTCTCCAACAGAATTTCACGATGGATGCGGTACTTATGTGGACCATAAGTGATTTTCCAGCATATGGTATGCTATCTGGATGGTCGACTCATGGAAGGTTGGCGTGCCCTTATTGTTAAGATAACACTGATGCGTTGCAGTTAAAGCACGGTCGAAAGACTTCTTGGTTCGACTGTCATAGACGATTTCTACCGCATGATCATTCATATCGTCGGAGCACGACATTGTTTAAAAAGGGTAAAAAAGTATTTGATGGTCCACCTCCTGAGTCGGATGGGAATAACATCATCACTCAGTTGAGAGACTTTGGTGCTGAGAAGACGGTTTTATTTGGTGGTAATGGTCATTTTCCCGTAGACGGTTGTGGCGAGTACCACAATTGGAACAAGAGGAGTATTTTTTGGGATTTGCCATATTGGAAGAACCATCTGCTGCGCCATAATCTAGATGTCATGCACATTGAAAAAAACTTTTTTGACAACATGATGAATACTATTCTAAATGTGCAAGGGAAGACGAAAGATAATTTGAAGGCCAGATTGGACTTGCCATATATTTGTTCGCGGAAGGACCTCCATGTAATGGCGAACAAAAAATCACTACCCCCCGCTTTCCGTTTGGATGAGCCTTCAAAGGAGGAGTTCTTCGACTGGATTACGCATAGTGTTCAGTTCCCAGACGGATACGCATCTAACATTCGGAATTGCGTTAATATTGGAGAAGGGAAGTTTTCAGGGTTGAAGAGTCATGATTGTCACGTTGTCATGCAACGCCTCCTTCCATTTGCCTTTGATGGTCTTCTTCCTAAAAACGTCCATGGAGCTATTGCAGGTACTGTTGATCGTGGAGATCACACAAGGATAAAAAGAGTTGAAAGATCGATTGGTATCTCGTTTTTATTAAATCGATCTCGTCGGAGTTTACAAAAATATTCTTAAGTCGATAGTGAGGTCGAGGTCGGGTTTCGAGCTCTCACTTTCTCTCTCTAAAATGTATTTTTCCTCCTCCTCCTAAATGTAATCGGGACTTCGTTATTTATAAGCCTCCTCGGCGGCTTCGACAAGTTCCCCGAATCCGGGAAAAGCTCTGCGAATCCCGGATTAGAAAACTAATTAATCTTCCTTTTCCGTATTTTCCGTAAAGTTCCGCGAATCCCGGAAGTGGTTCTGATTACGACAGGTCGATACCTACGAGCTCGGCACATCACAGGTCGGTAGTAGCATGATGTCTTTTTCTTTACCGATCTCGAACCGTCGTCGATCGGGATCAACCAGGCCGATCTCGGTTTTGAGATAAGAATTTGAGTTCGGCCTTCACCGAGCTCGATGGTTAGTCGTTTTGGACACTTTTTACCAATCTTGAACCGTCGTCGATCGGGGCGTGATTCGCCGATCTAGATTCAAGTTCGGCACTCATTCGGATTCTTACCGAATTCATCGGTTAACAGTCTCTCGTGGACCTTTCTTTCAAGTTCGGAGGTCGGCGACCGTTTCGTGGTCTTTTCTTCCGGGTTCGACCGTCGTCAACCGGGATCAATTGAACCGATCTCGGTTCAAACCGGGCTAAACCGGGGAGTGCTAAACTCACCACCAACAATTAGTTCCCCCCCCTAGTTCGGCGAATGAGTTTTGAGTTCGGCGAAGTTACTGAAGAAATTTTAGTCCGGTTGGAATTGAGATCGGTTATTTTCTTGATCCGAATTTCAGCGGTTTCTTCATCAAAAATCTTTTGAGTTCGGCAAATCTCGAAAAGACGCGTCGGTCCGGTTTCCATAACTGTTGCGGAAATCAAGGGATCACGACGATTCGGCTCCTTTAACCGTCGCGGTAATCGAGGAGTTGCCATAATTGGTTTTCTCTCTATAAATACCCTCGAGCCCTTCCGATCCTTCACTTCATTATCCCGCTTATAAAAGGTACGCTAGCGCTCTCCCTTCTCTCTAGTTTTTTTGTTGCATTTAAACTTTTCCGATCTTCCTCCGCCGTGATTCTTCCGATCTGCTTCGAAGATCTTCAATCTTTCCGATCTATCTTCAAGCTGTTCTTCACCAAATTGCTTCAGTTTTATTTCACTGGATCGAGATGAGTTCCGGTTCTTCTTCGTCTTCTGTTAATAACCGAACTCCTTCTCCGCAAAATCCGAACATCGATCTTTTGTTGTTCGTCTCTTCGTCAGATCCGGCTGATTCATCTGACGACGGTCTGAGTGGCGTTTGACAAGAGTTGGTCAGACGGATCTCGCGCCATGCTTCTGCCGTTCCAAGTTGTTCCCGAGCTGCTATCCAAGTTCCGCGTCTTATGGACAGAGATAGTCGTGAAACGGATGCGTAAGTTCAGTTCGTAGATGAGCATGTTGCCGAAGGTGATCAAGTTCGGCCTGAGTCGAGTGCCGACCTCGGTAGTAGACAACTTATCGAGGTGAGCGAGCAAGTTCGGCTTGATGGGAGGTTGGCTATCGAGCTGGCCGAGGCTGAAGAAGAAAAGTCCCTCCGTAAGAGAATGTTGTTCCGTTGGCCATTCGCAAAGTCATAAAGCCGCCCACTGTTGGGCCGACCCGATCAACCTAGGTTACCGTTCGACAAACTTTGGAGCGATGCGGAGCTCCTGACGATATTGTCTTTCGTATCCCGAATGTGGATCAGAGACCTTGGGATGCTCCTGAGGGTTACGTCTGTGTATATGAAGATTATTTTAGAAGTTGCGGACTCAAATTTCCTCTGCCCGAGCTGCTTTACTTGTACTGCGCACGCCGTGGCATAGCGATATCCCAACTTCAACCTGCCATGATTATCAATATCGTCGGGCTTCTAGTCCTTGGGGAGGATTGCGACATCCCGATTGACGTCCGGGTGTTTGAAAGGCTCTTCCGCGAGAATATTGCCAAACAGAAGCCTTGGTACTTGTCGGCTAACGCAAAACCGGAATATGACCTTGTCACGGGAAACAAACCGAGCAAGGTCAACAGCTGGAATACTCGCTACTTTTATCTCCAGATTGACGACCTTTCAGTAGAACGGCCCGATGGCAATTACCGAACTCGATGGAGGATCCCCATCGGTAGATATCGGTCTTTGCTTAGCTTTTTTTTATTTTATCTTGTCTTACTGTTTTCAATTTTTTATTTTCAGTCCGTCATACCCCGAGCATCCTTACAACGATCGAAGGTTTTACGTCTGAGCACGAGAACAGGTTGAGTGTGGCTAGGAAGATTCGTTGGCCGGAAGCGTATCAGGAGAAGCTCGATTTGAAGGCTAAATGAGTTCTTAGAGGTACGTCTTCCGCAATTATTTTCATTTTGTTCGACATCGGTAGTTCTCTAATCCCGAATTGCTTCTGCTACAGCCAATCCACTTGGTAGGAAAAGGACAAGGAAGATGAAGATCGATGACATTCCTGACATCGATTACGATCTGGAGGACGACAAGGACCTTGCCGAGGTCTCTCCCAACCAACAGATCGAGCAGGTCGTCGCTGAGGAGCGGGCTGCCGAAGAGGAAACGGTAGAGAGAGAAAAGCCGGTTGTTGAAGGAGAGCAGGTTCCTTTTGAAGGGGATGCGAATCCTGAATCCGATCTGGAGGCCGAAAGGCGAAAGAAGAATAAAAGGAAGAGTTCGTCAAAAAGGTTGGCAAGACGGGCGGCGAAAGGACCGAACTCCCCCCAGGCAGGCGATAATATTATGGCTGTGCGTGCCGAGGTTGATGGGGAAAGTCACTCAGACCGGTATGCCGTCTCGAAAAGACAACGAACTGCCGGACCATCGGCCCATTCCGTCAAGTTCGATTACGACAAGGACGAGCTCGTTATTAATGATGCGGGAGCGTGCGCCGATCTGTATCGTCAATTGACTTTCGGCATCCAAGAGCTGCCTCCAACCAAAGACCTTTTCCAGTCTGATGCTTACAAGAAACTAGCTCGTACTACTGCCGACGTAAGTGAACTCCCGACTCCCAAAGACCCTTTTTTATATATATATATATATATATATATTTTTTTTTTTTAATTCTGATTTGAGTTTCGGCGTATGACGACCTTCTTTTATCCTCTTTGCAGATGGTGGCTCAAACGAACGAGCTTGTTGGAACTTACAACCGCGAGCTCGGTATTGCGCGTCGTGAGGCTATCGAGGTTGGAGATGTTGCCAAGGAACTGCAGAAGGAGCTGCTTGCCGAGCAGGCGAGATCGGAAGCCGGCGACGTGGCCTTTGCCGAACTTAAAATGGAGCTGCTCGTCGCGAGAAAGGCGTATACCGAGCTTAAGGCAGACATGGATGCGGTCGTCCAAGAGCTGAAAGACAAGGTGATTCGTCTGAGGGGGACCCACACAAGGGAGATTGAGAAGAGGAAGGAGGTGACGGAGAAGTGTCAAGCTCGCCTCCAAAAGGTGAAGGAACATCTTGCTGTAATTGATCGGCAGAAGACACCGTTCCTCGGCATCAACCAGCTTCATTGAGTTATCAGTTTTTGTGATGTCCTTGAAATGAAATACGGCATTGCTGTTTCGCCGGCCCGCACTGAAAAGTTGAAGAAGCTCAAGGCTGAGAAGTCGGCGGAGTACGAATCTATTGCCTGTAACGAGCTTACCGCGGAAGATCTCGCATTATCACCGTTCATCGAGACCATTCATCCGGAGATCTCCCAGCCGATTGGGGTAGAAGTCCCTCCGGGTCTGGATACGTTTGGTTCGAATCAGTCCACGATCTCGGGCGACCGAGCAAGCGAAATGAGAGATCAAGATGTCTGATTTTTTAATACTTGCTTCTGCTAGTTCGATGAACTCTTTTTATGCCCGAGGGGCTTTCTTGTAAACTCTTTTTTTGTAAACTCTTTTTGCCCATGAGAGCTTTAACGAATTTGGTATTACTTCTTCCGTTTTGTTTCAGTTTTTGATTTCGATCTCGACTTTATCTTGTTCTTATCTGTATATCGAGTTCGGCTTTTGTGAGGTTGTAAAATGATACGATCCTCTCGGGTTCATCGTACACCAAAATGGGGCCGTAAATAGATACAGTCTTAGCCGGGGTATAGAGGATGAACTCGATTCTACGATCAATTCGAGATCGGCGATCATTCGTAGATCGGCTTATTAGTTTGCGATTGTTGAGAAATCGACTTATCGATTTTGCGATTGTTGAGAAATCGGCTTAATTTTACGAGAAAAAACGTTCGGCTTTACCTTGGAGCTTAGCATAAGAGTGCATTGGTAGCTCGTCTTAAGATACTCCAGGTCTTCTCAGATCGAATTGGAGTGTGCGAGATTGACTCGGCTTATTTAGCTCGGATCATCTGAGAGCGGATATAGTGCGGAACTGGTCCCGGCTTAACATGGAAAGTGTGTTATCCATAGCACCATGAGGATGCATGCGAGACAAAGCTCGGCTTATTCATTTATACCGATCGCCTGGCCAGGGCGTCGATGTGGAAAACCGCGATGGTTTAAGTGCGAACTTGAAAGTTCGGGTTTTTTTTTTTTTTTTTTTTTGAAGGTACGAACTTTTTGAGTTCGGTTTTTCGAAGATGCGAACTTCTCAAGTTCGGCTTTTCGAAGATGCGAACTGTATAAGTTTGGTTTTTGTTGAAGATGCGAACTTTTCAAGTTCGGCTTTTCGAAGATACGAACTTTTCAAGTTTGGTTATTTTTTTTTTTTTGAAGGTACGAACTTTTCGAGTTCGGTTTTTCGAAGATGCGAACTGTATAAGTTCGGTTTTTTGTTGAAGATGCGAACTTTTCAAGTTCGGCTTTTCGAAGATACGAACTTTTCGAGTTCGGCTTTTGTTGATACGGAATAAAATTTTTATTAGAGTCACAGCTGGACCCATGGTGGGTTGCCTACGTACCCCCGTGAGAGAGGGATCAAGCCAATCGTAGTTCATCTTACGTGGTTGGTTTTTTTTTTTTTTTTTTTTTGGCACGATGCCGAACTTAGTACTAATAGCGCTTAAGATTTATTGAGTTCCATGATCTCGAGATTGGGGTTCCATCCATCTTCATAAGTTCGTAGACGCCGGGTTTGACGACCCGCATTATCTGATATGGTCCTTCCAAATGAGTGCCGAGCTTGCCAGCGTTTTTCTCTTCGGTTCCTTGGAAAACTTTTCGTAGAACAAGGTCACCGTCTTCAAAATGTCGACCTCGTACTTTCTTGTTGTAATAGCGTGCCGCTAAGTTTTGGTAGTTCTGTATTCGGAGTAACGCTTGTCCTCGCAGTTCCTCGAGTCCGTCGAGATTGTCGAGCATCATTTTATCATTGAGGCCGGGATTTTGTGTTAGCATTGTTCTGCGTATGGTCGGGATGTAGATCTCGGCCGGACATAAAGCCTCCGTGCCGTATGCTAAGAAAAATGGAGACTGTCCGGTAGATCGCCGAGGTGTAGTTCGATGAGACCAGAGGACTCCGTCTAGCTCGTCGGACCATCGTCCCTTCTTCGCATCCAATCTCTTCTTGAGTCCGTCGATCACGGTTTTATTAGTTGCTTCTGCCTGACCGTTGCCTTGTGGGTATCTCAGTGTTGAGAAACTCAGTCGGATTTTCCACTTTGCACAAAAGTCGCCGAACGACGTCGAAATGAACTGTGGCCCATTATCGGTGATGATCTCATATGGCACTCCGTGTCGGCATATGATGTATTTCCAGACAAAATTCTGAACATTGAGAGCTTGTATCTCGACGTACGATTCGGCCTCAACCCATTTGGTGAAGTAATCGGTCATAACGAAGATGAACTGCTTCTGTGTCGTTGAACGCCGTAGTGGACCGATGATGTCCATTGCCCATCGCATAAAAGGGTAAGGTGCAGTTGACGTTGCTAGTAGTTTGGTTGGTAGATTGATCATCGGACCGTGTCGTTGGCATTTGTCGCATTTTGCGACGAACTTCTCACAGTCTTTAAACATGGTCGGCCAATAGTAACTGGCCTTTTTTATCTTCAGAGCAAGGGAGTGCCCTCCGGAATGATTTCTTTATGTTCCTTCGTGCACCTTTCTCATGACTTTGTCAGTGTTGTTACTCGGTACGCATACCAGCAGGACTCCTGCGGCGCTCCATCGGAATAATTCCCCATCGAGGACGACGTCCGAGGCTGCTCTCATCTTAAGTCGCCGAGCTTCCCATCTGTCCGTTAGGACCTGGCCGTCGCAGATGTACATTTTGAGTTCGGTGTTCCAATCCTTGGGTTCCTCGTCTTATTCGGCCTCAATGTCAATTGGGACATGAAGTCCCTCAGATTCTACATCGTTGTCATCGTCGGACTGATCCCGTAGATCCGGATTTTGCGTTAAATCTAGCTCGGGAGTAGCTTCCAAGTCAGTCTGCCGGGATGGTGCTTTTCTAGCCGTTCTCGTTTTGAGTTTTGCAATCGGTTATTCATCGTAATTACGGCCGCGCGTTGTAACTAGACATGCTTCTGGTTTCTCGATACTCGGTTTTGGAATGCTTTTGACCGGGATTGTTCCCTTCAAATGAAGGTCCGAGCTGGATGCAAGGGCGGCGAGTGCGTCGGCATATGCGTTCTCCCCTCGTGGAATTTTGGTAAGGTCGAAGGACTTGAAATCGGTGGTGAGCTCCTTTACGAGTTTGAGGTATGAATCCATTCGCTCGTTCTTCGCGTCGTACTCTCCACTAAATTGGCTTGCGACGAGCAGAGAGTCGCAATACGCATGTACCCGAGTCACTCCGATGGCCTTAGCCAGTCGTAGTCCGGCGATTAGTGCTTCGTACTCGGCTTCGTTGTTCAATGCATTGAATTTCAGCCGGAACGATTGCTCTAAGATTTCTCCAGTTGGCGACTGTAGGCGGACGCCAACTCCCGACCCGCGATGGGAGGATGCCCCATCGACGTGTAGGATCCATTGCTCGGTGGTCGAGATGTCGGTATTGATAAACTCTTGCGGCAGTTCGATGAGGAAATCGGCGAGTACTTGGGGTTTGGTCGGTGAGGACAGTGATTGAATGTGATTGGAAGTACGGACGAAGCTTTCGGGCGGCGGTGACCACGACAAGGGCGAGTTTTTCAAGTGTGGGGTATCGAGCCTCGACTTCGCCTAACGACCTGCTAAAGTAGAAAATAGGCTTCTGCTCGCCTCGGTCTTCCCGAACCAGCACCCCGCTGACACCCGAGGTGGAAATCGCGATATAAAGGTAAACAGTTTCTCCGTTCTCAGGTTTGGCCAAGATCGGGGGAGTCGACATGTATTTCTTAAGCTATTTAAAAGCGTCTTCGCATTTGCCGTCCCACTCAAGATGTTTGTTGCCACGGAGTAACTGATAGAAAGGTAGGCATTTGTCTGTTGATCGGGAGATGAATCGGTTAAGCGCGGCGATACGGCTAGTCAACCGCTGAACTTTTCGTTTAGTTGGTGGGGATGGCATGTCGATGATCGCCGAGATCTGCTTGGGGTTGGCCTCGATTCCCCTCTGAGTCACGATATAGCCGAGAAACTCTCCGGAGGTCACCCCGAATGTACACTTGTTCGGGTTAAGTTTCATACCGAAACACGTGTTGAGATGGCCGATATGATCTTTAGCGACAAGGGACTTGATGAGCATGTCATCGATGTATACTTCCATAGTTTTACCGAGTTGACTAGCGAACATTCGATTGACGAGTCGTTGGTATGTTGCTCCGACATTCTTTAGTCCGAACGGCATGACTTTGTAGCAATAGATGCCTCGATCCGTGATGAACGATGTCTTCTCTCGGTCGTCGGGGTGCATAAGTATTTAGTTGTATCCTGAGAAGGCATCCATGAAGGATAGAAGTTCGTTTCTGGCCGTGGATTCCACCAATCTATCGATGTGCGGAACCGGGAAGCTGTCTTTTGGGCAAGCTTTGTTAAGGTCGGTGAAATCAACGCAAATTCTCCATTTTCCGTTCTTCTTTTTCACAACAACCGGATTAGCTAACCAGTCTGGGTATCTGACCGCGGTGATTAAGCGTGCTGCGAGTAAACGTTCGACTTCATCATTGACGGCCTGCGCCTTTTCTGGGCCGAGCTTACGTCTTTTCTGCTTGATCGATTTGAAGGTAGTGTCAATGCCGAGCTCATGACACGCGATTTTTGGGTTGATCCCGGTCATATCCGCCATTGTCCAGGCGAATGTCGAGACGTTCCTTTTGAGGAAAGGGATCTGATCACTTTTGAATTCTTCATCCTGTTCGGCTCTGATTCCAACGCATCTTTCGGGATTGCGCTCGTCGATACTGACCTGGATGATTGTCTCGCGCCTGGGCAAGTCGGGATTCATCTTTCGATCTAATGGATCTGCCGAAGTTCTGTTCGTGTCGATGACGCATGTTCGGGCTGCCGTCCTAAGTTTGCATTCGTTGATATAGCATGTTCGGGACATTATCTGATCGCCCTTGAGGGTGAAGACTCCGGATGGTGTTGGGAATTTCAAGCATTGATGGTAGGTTGAGACAACGGCCTTCATCGTGTGGATCCAAGGTGTCCCGAGGATAACATTGTAGATCGCCGGCCTGTCGAGGACCAAAAATATGACCACTCTTACAAGTCCGCCGACGTAGATCGGTATTTTGACAGTTCCCGCGGTCATGGTCTGTTCGCCTGTGAACCCAGTGAGAGGTTCAATGTTTTCTTTAATGTCGGAGTCCGGGATATCCATGTCTCTCAATGTCTGTCTGAATATCACATTTACCGAGTTGCCGGGGTCGATAAGGATTCTCCCGACAGCAACGTCTCCGATAAGCAAATTAACGACTAGATGGTCGTTATGTGGCATGTGGAGACCAGCCGTATCGGCCTCAGAGAAGGTTACCGATACCCCGCCTTCTACAACTCGGTTCTGGCGTCGCGCCGCAATTATTTCTCTGTTGTGCTCTCTGATCGCCCGGACTGAGTAATTGCAGGACTCAAGGGCTCCCATAATCATGTTAACGCGCTTCCGGACTTGCGGGATGTTCTGATTTTCGGGTTGGTCCTCACGATCTCGTTTTGGTTGCTCCGTGTTAATTCTTTGTCCACTCTTACAAGTCGACCGACGACCTTCATTATTTTCATTACGGCGAAATCTATTGCCAGGCCGGAATGCTGCCCCGACCGAGACTTCGCCCTTTTTGTACTTCAACAAGAGGAAATCTTTGAGGTGTCGGCAATCTTCGGTGCTGTGACCTTCTCTGTTGTGAAATTGGCAGAACGGTTCTTCGCTTGAAGTCGGCTCGTTCGGTAGCTCGGGCCGGACCCATGTATTCCAATGTTGTTGTGGCTGAATAGTACTGACTTGTTGGGTCGTAGTTCGTCTTCCGTAGTGGGGTCGGTTCTCGCGATACTCCTCTTTTGGCTTGTCTCTGGGTGCAACCTGCTTCGAAAGAGCGTACTGCTTATCCTTTGCGGCTGTTTCTTCTTGTTCGAGGATGTAGACGTGCGATTTGTGTAAGATGTCCTCTAGAGTGTTCAGCCAGTTGCGCTTGATCTCCTTGTGAAAATCCGATTTATACCAGGTCGCCTTGAAAATGGCTTTGATCGCGGCTTCATCGTCGATGGTGCAGTTAAACACTATTGCTTTGAATCTGTTCATAAAATCACGCAAAGGTTCATCGCTTTTCTGCTCGAGTGCGCATAGGTCGGCGTTCCGAGTTTTTTGTTTAATGAATATGGTGAAGCGCATGAGAAACTTGGTAGACAGTTTGGTATAATTGTCGACCGAGTGCGCATCTAGCTGTGAGAACCAGTCGAGCGCGGTTCCGTTGAGGTTCTCCATGAAGAGTTGGCAAGTTGCGGCATCTTTTTCCTCCTTGGTGTCAAATCGAAAGCGGTTCATCATGATGCCGAACGAGGTCATGAAGTGGCGAGGGTCGGTATGCCCATCGTACGGTGTGATTTTGATCTTTTCCAATCGCTGGATCGGTGTGTCGATGATCCGATGTGTAAATGGTGTTTTTTGGGTTTCTTGAATAACGCGGTCAATCTCGGGTGCCGAACTGGTAGCTTGGTGGAACTTGGATTTCATGTCTTGAAGTTAGGCTCTGACGTTCTCGAACTCTTGATCCAGAGATGCCTGATCGGTGATATGTGTTTCCGGGCTATCGGCAGATCTTAATGCAGGAAATCGAGCTGTTGTGCTCTGATTTCGATTTAGCTCGGCGATAAGGCTTCGGCGAAGAGGAGGTGTTACTTCATCGGGTCGGAAGGATGATGGACTCTGTCTGAGTTCGCCGACCTGGTCTCGAAGTTCCGTCTGGTTGGCGAATAGAGAGTTGAACCGTTCATCGTTCTTTTTGGCGAGTTCGGCGAGTTGTGTTGTTAAAGCTATCAAGAGAGTGGTTTGGTCGGCTGGTGCCTGGGTCGCAGTAGCGGTGCCTGGCTGAATAAGTGATGGATGATCGTTGTTGTCCGTCTGAGCGCGGTTTCCAGGATTGAGATTGTCGAGTTCGTTGTTTTGGGTACCGTTATCACCAAGCATGGAACCACTGCCATCGAGTATCGGGGTTGTCGTAGCTTCTGTCATTGTAGGGCTTTATCGAAAGATACTCGGAGGTAGATTGTTAACCTCAAGGTTAGAGACGCCCTCCTTCTAGCGCCAATTATTGATCGTGGAGATCACACAAAGATAAAAAGAGTTGAAAGATCGATCGGTATCTCGTTTTTATTAAATCGAACTCGTCGGAGTTTACAAAAATATTCTTAAGTCGATCGTGAGGTCGATGTCGGGTTTCGAGCTCTCACTTTCTCTCTCTAAAATGTATTTTTCCTCCTCCTCCTAAATGTAATCGGGACTTCGTTATTTATAAGCCTCCTCGGCGGCTTCGACAAGTTCCCTGAATCCGGGAAAAGCTCCGTGAATCCCGGATTAGAAAACTAATTAATCTTCCTTTTCCGTATTTTCCGTAAAGTTCCGCGAATCCCGGAAGTGGGTTCTGATTACGACAGGTCGATACCTACGAGCTCGGCACGTCGCAGGTCGGTAGTAGCATGATGTCTTTTTCTTTACTGATCTCGAACCGTCGTCGTTCGGGATCAACCAGGCCGATCTCGGTTTCGAGATAAGGATTTGAGTTCGGCCTTCACCAAGCTCGATGGTTAGTCGTTTTGGACACTTTTTACCTATCTTGAACCGTCGTCGATCGGGGCGTGATTCGCCGATCTAGACTCAAGTTCGGCACTCATTCGGATTCTTACCGAACTCATCGGTTAACAATCTCTCGTGGACCTTTCTTACAAGTTTGGAGGTTGGCGACCGTTTCGTGGTCTTTTCTTCCGGGTTCGAACCGTCGTCAACCGGGATCAATTGAACCGATCTCGGTTCAAACCGGGCTAAACCGGGGAGTGCCAAACTCACCACAAATAGGTACATTTACAAAATTATATATAGTTCGATATATATATATATATATTATCTAAATTTTGCTAAATGTTTTTTATCATTTATGGAGGGATCGGTGCTTTCTTCCGGGATCTATGTACGAGATCACTTACAGCAGACGGTATCCGAAACCTAGAGGAGAAGATACTAGTTCTCTTATACAACCTCAAGAAAATATTTCCACCAGCATTTTTTGATGTTATGGAACATCTTTCTATTCATCTCCCTAGGGAAGCAGCACTTGGTGGGCCAGTTCAATATCGATGGATGTATCCTTTTGAGCGGTATATGTTCCACCTAAAGAAGAAGGTGAAAAATCTTGCAAGAGTCGAGGGTTCTATTGTTGCACAGAGCATTAATGAAGAAGCATCCAACTTTGCGAGCTACTACTTTCCATCTTCGGTGACTACAAGAAAACACAGTTTTGGTGACCAACTTTTGTGACTCTTTTTTTGGTCGCAAAAAAGTGGGACCAAAGTGTGACTAATTTACGACTACTTTGCGACTACTCGCAATGCAGTGGCAAAACAGTCGCAAATTAACGACGAAACAGAGGAGTCACAAAAGGGTCTCAAATTTGTAACTGTTTAAAGACTTGCAAAAGTAGTCCCAAATTTGTGACTGATTTGCTTCGATTTAGCAACTCCACTCGATTTTTTTTAAATAAACATCAAATAATATACAAAAAATTCGAAACCCTAAACCATCAAATAATATACAAAAACATCAAATAAATAAACATCAAATAATATTAAAAAAAATTCAACACTTACAATTTTTAAAATATAATCATTTTACAAATCCTAAATTATAAACTGCCTAAACCTCTAACCCTTAATCATAAACTCTAAATCTTAAATTGTAAAATATATTTTTGAACAACTATATACCCAAAATCATTGTAAAGTGATATTCAAACCTTATATGTTCTTCAAGTTTAGGGTTTAAGGTAACATGTACACTAATTTGCAAACCCAGTTTTTGTGACCAATTTGAGACTAATTTGCAACTAATTTTTAATAGTAGTCACAAAATAGTCTCAAAATTTGGGACTAATTTGCAAGTCCAGTTGATTTTTTTATAAAAATCAATAAATTTTAAACTCAAACCACAAACCCTTAACCCTAAACCCTAAACCTCTAACCCTTAATCATAAACTTGATCTAAATCTTAAATTTTAAACTAAATCTTACACATAAACATCAAATAATATACAAAAAAATTCAAAACTTACACTTTTTTTAAATATGATCATTTATAATCCATTTTATAAATCCTAAATTCTAAACCATAAACCTCTAACCCTTAAGCATAAACTATAAATCTTAAATTATAAACTAGATCTTACACATAAACATCAAATAATAAACAAAAAAATATAACATTTACAAAAATTTCAATCTAATCATAACATCTACTAAGTGTTACATGTGTTTTATAAGCAATGATTTTGAAAGATAAAAATTCTCTCCAAATTTACTTATTTTTAAGTTTTGATATATTTTTGAAATGGTAGATACACAAAATCATTGTAAAATCATATTCAAATTTTCTAGGTTCTTAAAGTTTAGGGTTTAGGGTAAATGTTTTTTATTGTCACAAAATGGTTCCAAATTTGGGACTGTTTAGCAACTTCAGTCAATTTTTTTCAATTGTAGTCACAAAATAGTCCCAAATTTGCGACTAATTTGCGACCAAATGGCAAAAATAATGAAAGTTTCTCATTGGCTAGTTCTTTGTGACGAGGATTGAGATCCTCCACCGTTGATTGGTTTAATCCAACGGTGGATATCTCATTTGCTTTTCTTTTTTTTTAATTGAGTTTCTCTCTCTCTCTCTCTCTCCTTCGTGCGATCTTCCTTCGTGCGATCTTCCTTCTTTCTTCTTCCTTCTTCCTTCTTCCCGGCGGGGCTTCTTCTTCTCCACCCGCCATCGAGGCTTCTTCTTCTCCAGCCGCCGTCGAGGCTTCTTCTTCTCCAGCCGCCGGCGAGGCTTCTTCTTCTCCAGCCGCCGGCGAGGCTTCTTCTCCTACGGCTCCTTCCTCCTCTTCTTCTTTTGTCGGTGGCGGCGAGATCTTATTTCGGGTTGGGTTAAAGACAAGACCGGCGATGAAGGAGAGGATGGAGAAGAGGAGCAGACCGGCGAAGAAGGCTCACCGGCGAAGAAGGCTCACCGGCAAAGAGGGGCTCACCGGCGAAGAACCGACGGCTGTCTTCTTCACCGATCTGTTTTCTTTTTTTTATTATTATTATTATTTTTTTTTTCATTTTTGTAATGAATTAATTAAATAAATAAAAATAATTTTTTTTTGAATAATGTTTTTGTTTTTTTTAAATTATTTTTTTTACGAGTAGTCGCAAATCAGTCTCTAAATTAGGACTGATAATGGGTGTCACATATTAGTCGCAAAGAGCGACCGTTTTGTGACTACTGTATTTAGCGACGAAATATTTGCGACTAAATATTTTAGTCCCAAAATAGTCGCAAATGAGTCATTTGCAACCATTTTGGGACTATTTTGGTAGTCGTAAAAACTGTGTTTTCTTGTAGTGGGTGAAGACTAAAAGTAGATGACCTGCACGGCATGATGATGGAGGAGAAAAACCGATGTATCCGGTATATGTCCCAAATCTATTTGCATAAATTGGAAGGCTTAGTGGAAAAGGGAGGCCTCTGCGACTAACAGAGGAGGAACAAAGACATTTGCATATATATATTCTCACAAACTGCGACGACGTTTTGGAATATGAGAGGTACGTACCTGATTTTGATGTTTAGTAATTACCAAAAATCCTTGATAGTATTTTTGCATAATCTATTTGTTTTTTTTCATAGGATATACATGGACCAAATTCGTAATTGGTTTCCAAATTGCACAGAGGATGAGCTTGCGGTCCGTAAATAGAATGAATTCTCGGGTTGGTTGCAATATTACGTAAGGGCTCGATTTCCCTCAATTTAACTAAATTTCACATGCTTACATTAGCACATATTGTTTACGATTGTCCACACTTTGTACAGGTTGATCAGATGACTACTATCGGGGTAGAATTTCCCACGTAGTTAGTTGAGATGGTGCGTGGTCCTACTTTTGTTCCAAGTGTTTATCCGATGTATTGCACTCGAGAGTATGTGTTGATTGTAGAAATCACACAAGGATAAGAAATTGACAGATTGATCGAAAGATCGTTTTTTTTTTTATTAAGACGAACTCGTCGGAGTTACAAAATGTTTTAAGATCGGTAATGAAGTCGAGATCGGATTTCGAGCTCTCACTTTCTCTCTCTAAAAATGTGTCGCGAATTCTCCTCCCTTGAAATGTAGTCGAGACTTCCTTATTTATAAGCTTCCTTGGCGGCTTAGACTTTCCCCCGAATCTGGGAAAAGTTCCGCAAATCACGGATTTAAAATTAGTTAATCTTTCTTTTCCGTAAAGTAAGATATGCTTTTCTCCGCGAATCCCAGAAGTGGGTTTTGATTACGATGGGTTGATACCGACGAGCTCAGTATACCGCAAGTCGGCAGTCGCTTGATGTCTTCTTCTTTACCGATCTCGAACCGTCGTCGACCGGGATCAACTGGGCCGACCTCGGTTCAAGATGAGGATTTGAGTTTACGTTTAGAAATGATCATGATGAGTTCGGCCTTCACCGAGCTTGATGGATAGTCGCTTTGTGTACTTCTTTACCGATCTTGAACCGTTGTCGATTGGGACGTGATTCACCGATCTTGGTTCAAAATCGACGTTTAAAGCTGACCACGTCGAGTTCGGCGTTCATCCGGGTTTTTACCGAACTCGTCGGTCAGCAGCCTCTCGTGGACCTTTCGTTCGAGTTCGAAGGTCGGCAACCATTTCGGTCTTTCCTTCTGGGTTCGAACCATCGTCAACCGGGGTCAATTGGGCCGGTCTTGGTTCAAACCGGGCTAAACCGGGGAGTGATAAACTCACCACCAACAATTAGTCCCCCCCCAGTTCGGCGAATGAGTCTTTTGAGTTCGGCGAAGTTAATGAAGAATTCTTAATCCGGTTGGAATTGAGATTGGTACTTTCCTTGATCCGAATTTCCGAATTCAAAGATCCTTTGAGTTCGACAAATCTTGAAAAGATGCGTCGATTCAGATCAATAACTGTTGCGGTAATCAAGGAGTCGCGACGATTCGGTTTCTCTAACCGTTGCGGAAATCGAGGAGTCGCCATAACTGCTTTTCTCTCTATAAATACCCTTAAGCCCTTCCGATTCTTCACTTCATTATCTCGCTTATAAAAGGTATGCCTCTTTCTCTCTCTAGCGCTCTCCCTTCTCTCTAGTTTTGTTTGCTTTTAAAATTTTCCGATCTTGCTCCGCCGCGATTCCTCCGATCTGTTTTATAGATCTTCAAACTTTTCGATCTATCTTCAAACCTTCCGATCTATCTTCAAGCTGCTTTTCACCAAATTGCTTCGGTTTTATTTCGTTGGATCGAGATGAGTTCCAGTTCTTCTTCGACTTCTGTTAACGACCGAACTCATTCTCCGCAAAATCCGAACATTGATCTCAAGTTGTTCGTCACTTCGTCGGATCCGGATGACTCATCCGACGACGGTCTGAGTGGGGTTCGACAAGAGTTGGTCAGGCGCAACTCGCGCCGTGCTCATGCCTTTCCTAGTTGTTCCCGAGCTGTTATCCAAGTTCCGCATCTTATGGATAGAGATAGTCGTGAAACGGATGCTCAAGTTCGGGTCGACGATGAGCAGATTGCCGAGGATGATCAAGTTCGGCCTGATGGAGAGTTGGCCGCCAATCTTGATAATAGACAACCTATCGAGGTGAGCGAACAAGTTCAGCTCGACGAGAGGTTGGCTATCGAGCTAGCCGAGGCTGAAGAAGAAAGAATCCTTCCGGAAGAAAAGGTTGTTCCGTTGGTAGTTCGCAGAATTGTAACGCCAGCCGCTGTCGGGCCGACTCGATCAACAAGAGTTACCGTTCAACAAACTATGGAGCGATGCGGAGCTCCTGACGATATTGTCTTTCATATCCCGAATGAGGACCAGAGACCTTGGGACGTCCCTGAGGGTTATATCTGCGTGTATGAAGACTATTTCAGAAGCTGCAGACTAGAATTTCCTTTGCCCAAACTTCTTTATAGGTACTGTGCACGCCGTCATGTCGCGATCTCTCAACTCCAGCCTGCCACGATTATCAACATCGTTGGGCTTCTAGTCCTTGGGGAAGATTGCGATATTCCGATTGATGTCCGGGTGTTTGAGAGGTTGTTCCGAGTGAACATCGCGAAACATAAACCTTGGTTCTTGTCGGCAAATGCGAAACCGGAGTATGACTTTGTTATGGGAAACAAGCCGAGCAAGGTTAACAGTTGGAGTACTCATTACTTTTATCTTCGGATTGACGATCTCTCTGTAGAACGGCCTGATGGCATCTTCGTGAAAATTTGGGCTCGTTTTGTTTGGAAACGAAGATGTCAGCACCGGTGGAGAGGTAAGTATCTCATTTTCTGCCTTTCCATCCTTCTGCAGTGTTCTCAATCGGGTTTAATATCGACTTCCATCCTTCTGCAGTTTCACATATATTTCTTGGAAAGAATTCAATTTAGAATGGCTTTCGAGTTTGGCATTTTAGATAAATTAAATTACACACTTGTACCAGGTCTATCATTCCAAACTATTCCTTTAATCTTCCTCAATCATAGAATACTTGGTTATCAATACCTTAATTTGTGTCCTTATTTACTGGTTAAGAGCTTAAGGCTAATGACTCCTTGTGTTGTATTTGCAGATTGGGAACTGTGTTGGTGCGGGTAATCACAAAAACTTCATCGCCTTCCTTATCTCGGTCGTCATAAGCACAATCTACTCTTATGCTATGTGTGTGCATTCCTTGATTCATATCTTGCCACCACAATCTTCATCTCTGTTCGAGGCCTTGTTCTAGTCTACCTTTTTGTGGCGAGTGTTTCCGTGGCGATTGGGTTAAGTGTTTTGCTGTGGCAACAGCTTAGCTGTATCTATGAAGGCAAGACTTACTTAAGCCATTTAAGTTCTCAAGGAAGAGAGGAAGGTGGTGAAAAGAGCTGCAGGAGACGTTTTTTGGGTGTCCATATTCAATTGAAAGGCATTTGCCAACTATAAGGAACTTGAGGAAAAGACATAAGACATGAGAAGAAGAAGAGAATGGTGAAGCCATTATGTTCTTTCAATTTCCTCGTGCAACATTTGGAGGTTGTTTTGGTCATTTAGAAACATTAATTATACTTGGAGCTAACAGGTAATGGAGATGAGCAAAGTTTGTATCTCAGTTGAGAAAATTCATGATCATAGAATATAGTAAATTTGTTTCAAGATTGTAAATGTTTGTTTCCCTGATATGCCTTGAACTCAAGAATAACAATATATGAGGGGTTGACAAATATCTTTTTAGCACTCATTTTATGGAGCTCAAGGCCTTAAAGCTTCTGGCTATTTTTCATCCACCTCTCCATACTTTTAACATATCCCACCATCCATACTTTGTAGCAACAAGGAAGTTCTGCAATTAAGCAGCACTAATATAATACACACCATTCTTCAAAGACTACAAAATGAAGACACAGCATATGCTAGTCGTCTAGGATTCTGTGATAACATAGTAATTCACAAAAGGGGAGCATTATATAGCTCTGTTCACCAAAAAAGATTGCTAGAAAATGGTTGGCTTCCCAAGAACACTCATACTTCGTCTTGGCCTTAAGATTGCGGTTAAGAGGTTAAAGTTGCCAGTCTATGGGGGGAATCCCCATTTGCCCGAGTAGCTGGTTTGCTTGAGAGAAATGCATGTTACAAGGTTAATTTAGCAGTTGGGACAACATAAGCACAATGCGCAGACAATTGCAAGTTATGGCAGGAGAAAAAAAAAGGTTTAGTGGACTAGAGCTAACCTGCAGTTAAAGAAGCCTATGTGCGCCGACAAGCCAGATAGATGAGCTGCTGTGAGTATATGATGTTTATTCCCATCGATCAACCTGTAATAATCATAAGAAAGCTTGCAGTCTCATACAAGATAAACAACGAAATGCATAGGCGTAAGATAAACAATGATTTCGTCGGCAATCGCACGGAGAAGAAGAAGCTCGCTTGCTTCGGCGATGGAGGTTGATGGAGGAAGGCGGCGATGGAGGTTCGGTTCGGTCTGTTTGCTCTGAATCGAAGCGACGATGTTGCTCCTCCTGAAAAAGACGGAGACATTTATTTGCTCCTCCGATGGATTGGGTCAGCGATGGTAGGCTCACTCTCGAGGGTTTTTCTGTAGCTGCTCGTGCTCCAATTGCCCGGTCGCGCTTTCGTCACCGGAATTAATCCCACCACCGTCGCTACCCAATCGAGTTCCTTTCATCCAATCGCCACGGAAACCGGTAACCGCGGCGGGAGAACTGCGGAGATCAGCTCGGATGTGGCCGGTTACCAGCACCGAACCGGGAGTCCTCTTCATCTTCAATTCATCACTCGAGGAGAGAGCGTGAATTGGGGATTATCGTTAATCCATGGCGGCTCCGTCGCCGTCTTCCCCATCAAGTCTCCTCTCTCCTCTGCCTTTCCGATTTGACAAAGCCTCTTTTTTTTTTCAACGACAAAGCTTTATTTCTCAGAAATTGTTCAAATTTCTCTCAGTTGAAACAGATTCAAATTTCTGCAAATCAACGAAATCAACGAGGACTAGATCGGTTCATGTAGCTTTATGGAAGAAGTGTTGAGAACTTTCGTGCTGTGGAAAAAAAAAACAACAAGACAATCCTTCAGCGTTGCAATATCTGTGACCGATATAATAGAGATTAACGTCAAGGCTTATACAGCGGTTGAGTCGAACTTGGTAAGATTTACTTGCATTTTCTACTAGTGAATGGTAAAATTGCAAAAAAAATCTCCTTGAAAGATTTATTTACCGAACCTTTTTTGGTTTAATGGAGCCGATGGAGATACTCTAAGTGAATGTTCATTTTCTCGGGAAGCAAATACAATGATGGAAAATAATTAATACCACAGAGCCAAGAAGCAAACCAAGAAGATAATTTAAAACAAAAATTAATATAAGTAGTATGTCCACTAGATTTGAGGATCAATAGCACTGTCGACATTAGTTCTTTGACCATCTCGTAAAAACTCTTCGCGGGTTTTTACCAATTTTTTAATTATAAATTTTGATTATTTAAAAATTTAGAATTCTATAAATTTTTTCACATTCCAATGGTGAACTTCATTAGAAGGTTCTTAAAAAATATATATATATTTTTTATAATTAATTTTATTAAGTTTAATTTATTTTGTAAAAAATTATAAACATACTATATTTTATAAAACTAAAATTATATTGCATTTCATGAATTTTAAAACATACAAAATATTGCCGAAGTTTCAGGAAAAAGAAGTTTAGAATTTTAGAATCTTAAAAAAAAAATTAATACGTAAAGATTCCAATTCATTAATATATGTAAAAAAGTTAAGAATTTTAAAGTTGAAGTTAAAAAAAAGGTAAAAAAAAAAATTAAAATTTGTTTTTTAAATTAAAGTTAAAAAAAAGTTAAAAAAAAAATCCGGCGAATTAGCTATTGACACATGGCTAAAAATCACTTCTAAAAATTCTTATTTAAGAACCGGTTCTTAACTATTACAATTATTTTTTATTTTTTTTTTATTTTGGTTAAGAACCCTAACCCTATTGGAGATGCCCTTCCAAGCTTTATTTAGCTCTTTTTCTCGTCAAATTAACCTCATATATTATCGAGGAAGATGTTCATTCATTGAACTAAGCTAGTTAAATTAGTCTTAGTGCAATGATTGATTTCGGCTCATTTCTTCGAGCAGGAGACTGACTGGGCGGGTTTGCAACATCTAATAAAATTTTATAAAAGTAGAAGATTTGATGCAGAAATTGGACTCCCCAAGTGAGATTGGAGCCTTATAATATTTGGACCTCTCTTTGGTAACCAGCGGAAGATTTCTCATAATACTAATATTTTCCTTTCATGCCGAATGACTTCCGCGATTTCCCAGAATATTGTGCTTGAGGTAGGGTAAGAACTTGATATAATGTCACACATTGATCTCAGCTGTTAGCTGGAGATGCTATTTAATATCATTTTGATATGACAGAAACTGTTACTGCTCCTGCCTAGAAACTCCCTTCCGTGTTCAACTTTTTCGAAAAAATCGTGAGCAGAAGGATGTGATTCCTAGTTTCTCACTTATTAGCCTACTTTGCTCTGGGGTTATCCATGGTTATTTCCCCTGATACTATGGTTTCTAACAGTTAGCTTTTCTGTTTCACTCGGTTAGTGTGAGTGACTTTTATTGGTTATTTTTAAATCGAATCCATTTCTTCACTTGAACTTGGAACCTTGTGACACTACAAAAAAAAGTCTACATTGATAGCAGAATGTTGTAGCAGGGTTTGCTAAACTGCTATTGATGATGAGTTTGTAATTTTGGTTATTATATAATAGCATTTGATAAATGCTAAGACAAAATTTCACTAGGGAAGCTAAAATCACTTATTCCGCCAAAAACTTAGCCAAAATTTCACTTTTCATTTCATTTTCTCTCTCAGACTTTATTTTTCCCTCTTTCTCGAAAAACCCTAAGACATAACCATCTCGGCCATTACTCTCGCAGACCCAGGAATCGCTTGACCCAGCCACCAATTAAACTCGTCGCCGCCGCCGTTGAAGGTAGCCGCGACCACTGACTCTGTCGCCGGCCCTAATTTCGCCCATCTCTGTCGAAGGCATGTCTTTCTTACTTTGATTTCTTTCTTCTTTTTTCTTTACCCTCATATCTTTGCTTGAGCTGTCGTGAATCTAAACAACATTTTTGTGTGGTTGTAGTTTTATATAGTTTCAATTTTAGGGTTTATCTGATTCGATACTTCAAAGTTTTTTTGCATGCCTATGTTCTTTGCAAATATAGAACAGTTTTTTCACATCAAGGTTTGTGGGATTTGATTTAGGCGTAGCTGGATAAATAGAATGAACAATTTTTCTTATCAAAGTTCAGATTTTTGGATTATAGCTTCATATGTTCTCTGAAACTTGCGATGCATATGTTCTATTCATTATTTTTGTGTTGTCAAATACATACAATTGGATACATTACTGCTTATGTTATTGTCAGATAGAAATGAACAAGTTTAGTTTAGAAAATTCAGATTATTTGGATTACAGCTTCATCTGTTCTCTGAAACTTTAGATGCATATGTTCTATTCAGTTAGTTTGTTTTGTCAAACACATCAAACTAGATTTATAACTTTCAGTGCTTCCCGTTCGTGCATAACCTTATACTCATTCTGTAATTTTGTTTTGCAAGTGTTGCTGAGTGCAATAATGGGAATTTGAAGCTTTTCTTTGGCTCTTATCAAACGACAGGTTAGTATCATCTTTCTACATTACAATGGATGTTAATGTCTTGACTTATGGTTTAATGTTGGTGTTGTTTTTTTGTTTTGTGCTTAAAGTTTGATTGGTTTTAAACATACTGATATGTGTTTGACATAGTGTTCTGCTATTAATGAGATTGTTTAGAACCAGGTTATTATCTGAGATTGAGTTATCTGTTAATTGGTCTGAATATTGAGTGATTTTGTGATGTGGAAGACTCTTTCATTAACTCTGATATGGTGCTTATGGTACTAAAGGTTTTAATTAAGGTTAGAACATATAATGGTGGACAAGGCATGGGTGCATCTTTGCAGGTAAGGAATTTAATTATATAGGTTAGGATTCAATAGGGGTTTGGAATGAAGAGCTGATCCTGCTTATGAGAGAGGGGCTTCAAATTTTGTACGGGTTGTGGCTGCGGCTTTGGGAGACATCGGTATGATTATATGTCCTTGCATTGACTGTCGTAATATAGATCGTCACTCAGGCAGTGTGGTAGTTGATCATCTTGTTACAAGGGGAATGGATGAGGCTTATAAGATGCGGACTGATTGGTATCATCATGGAGAATTGAACTCAGGGGTTCAAGGTGAAAGCAAATTAAGTCAGTGGAATGATGAGATTTTTGGATTAATTTTTGGATGAAGAGTTTGCTAGTAAGGTTGACTTGGGTGAGATTGCAGAGGGTGAGGACAAGAAAGAAGATGAGTTCCTTGCAAAGCTTGCAGATGCTGAAACACCGTTATATCCAAGTTGTGTAAACCATAGCAAGCTGTCGGCTATTGTGTCACTGTTCAGACTTAAGGCACATAATGGCTGGTCTGACAAGAGCTTCAATGATCTGCTAGAGGCATTGCCGGAGATGCTACCAGAGGATAATATGCTACACACGTCACTGTACGAGGTGAAGAAATTTTTGAAATCCTTTGATATGGGTTACCAGAAGATTCATAGCATTTATGAAAACGCTATGTAATATGTATGATAGCAGATTTTTCGCGCTAACAATGTACATATTTTTTTGTAGTGTGATAAAATGTCTCAGTAGGGACGTCTGGATTGGATCTCTTGAGTCGTATTTATCATTTATTAGCATGCGGTCTCTTTGAATGTACTTATCCAAACTTATCATTTGCTACGTCTTAGGCCATTCCACATGCTATTGCAATGGTTAGGGGTGCTGAGGGGAAAAGCCCTCGAGAAGCTGTTGAATTTACCTTACAGCTTCTAAAGGTATACATCTTCATAGTTTGATTCTATCATGTAATATGTAAAATTAGGGTAATGTTTGAGCCTTCAAAAAAAAGGTGTGCTAGTCTTTATTGCGCTGCTTTGATTTTCTTTTATCTAGGAAAGATGAGGTTTCTCTACGCTCATTTCCAGTTCATTTTATCATATTGCTGATTTGTGCCATTTTTTCCTTTTCCATTTTTATAGTACAATGACAACAGTGGAAATCCTTATTCTGATGTATTCTGGCTTGCTGTGCTTGTTCAGTCAGTTGGTGATCTTGAATTCGGTCAACAGGTGTGTGATTGTTATCTTGAAAAGGCTACTCTACGATTTAGCGGCAGTAGTATATTAGCTGTAAATTTTTTGGAGCTTTATTGGTTCATGTAGCTTTATTGACGTCTCATACTTTGAACCAAGTTGTATACTGAATAATAAGATGCTCTTTACTGTAATATGTAACCAGAATCCAACGTATTTCCGATTACAAAGACTCTAGACCGGCAAATCAACGAATCTAGAAATCTCCCCTTGAAGATCGCATAACGATCGACAACCCAGAGACAGAAAAAGCATAAAAAGTCTGTAAAGAAAGAAGATGACTATATATAAAAGTCTAATTAACTCTCAGAGCCAAAGACTCTAAAAGGACTAGTGTCTTCCCTTTTATTTGCTATTCTTCCAACGTAGTCAACCCAGTTGACTGGTTTTGTTTCTCCACAACGCTTTCTTTTTCTCCCGATGATTTTCTCTTCTTGACATACACATTTGCTGGCATATCAGCTGGCTAGAATGAAGACTGATATGCGGCAGATTACGTCTCAGATGAATGAGTTGGAAGCTGTGGATTCCTTCAATGCCATTGAGAAGTACATCAGTGAGGAAATCAAGGTAAGACTATATCCCTTTAGGTCTGAATGCTTCATCATCTAGTTTGGAAAATTTCCATGCTTAGCATTCGAGAATTCGTAAACGAGATCTTCCTGTTTTGTACTTCCATACCAGATTTAGCTATATATCGCTCTGCATAGTATAGGTAGTCTCTTTGAGAATTCTGTGATGATAGATTGACCAGTTCCCTCTGCAGCATAACCTGAAGTGTATAACATATCGAAATCAATTTTTTGCAGTCGCGGGAATCAGGAGGAGGCGCAGATTCAGAAGCAACGTTTCAGAAACTGAAGAAGGATTTACAAGCTGTGTTCAGTGTACTTCCAAGGGACATACAGGAACTTCTGCTTTCAAATCCACAAAGAGCATCACTTCTTCAAGATCCATCAGAGCTTCAATGAATCATCTTCTTCAATAGGCTTCCATGAGGATTCTGATTTCCTTCTCTTATGCTCTGTTTCATTCTTTAATTATGTCAACCAAAAAAATTCTTCATCTTCTCTAATTGTTTCCTAGTTTTTCTCCACATGTCTCATGAAACATGAGAATCACGCAACACCAGATTCACTGATCACTGCTCTATTTTCTCTATCACCAGATAAAATTATCGTTCTTTGATCCGTAAAACATGCAACTGTGATTTATTCACGACAACTGAATGAAAATGTGTGGCTTATCCCTAACAAATGGGAAGTGTCACTCTTTCTTATAATTGTGATTGCGAAGCAACCGAACCAAATATCTACATAGCCACCCGGTCAATTAGATCTGCCAATGTAACAGTAATCGGTCAATTAGATCTGCCAATGTAACAGTAATTGTTTGGTCTCTTCAATTCATAGCATCCGTTATACTTTATTTATGACATCAAATACTTCTCATGGAAACCACAGTCAACATAAAAAGACGCAAACATTATTATATATCATATTGCTGAAAAAAGCATATCTCAACAAATATCATTTCATCAAGAGATCAAACTTTACATCATATATGTACACTCTATTATAGCCAATGCATATGAGATCAACAAAAAACACACACATGAAGCTCAAACACACAACATCACAATACAAAGACACCAAATTCTATGAGGCGTTGCCATAGTTTGCTTTTAGCACTGTACCTCCTTTTTATTCTTCTTCAACTTCATGCCTTTCTGACTGGTCTGCCTCTGTTGAACTGGTGTCAGTTCCACCAGCAGAAGCCGCGACATCACGTATGTTAAAAGCTCTTCGCGGTGAGAAAATGTGAAATCAAGGTGAGCATACTCACTCATTATACGATACATCAACATCGGCATCTCTCATCACCTTGTAGTGTTTCCTCACCATGGAAGGCCGGATCACCTTGTCTTTCTTTCCCGCTACTAAATCCACAGGCACATCGATGAACTTGTAAGACTCCCCTAGATCAAGCGGTTCAGGAGAGCCATAAACCTCCATGTTAGCTGATCTGCTCCCGTTATCAAACATCCTGAATTTACCGGTGTGTTTGATCTGAGCAAGATGTTGCGCAACACGGAAGGAGACAGCTGGCATATCGTTCATGTTGTAGTGAGGCAACCCTAAGACTCCAACCCAATTCGAGCTGTCTCCACCAACTACATAACTCATTAGAGTTTGGACCAGTCCACCAAGAGCAGGATAGTTGTGAAAGTCACGGGCTAACTTGTTCAGAAGCATCCTGAAGAATCTTGTAGGTACGTAGAAGGCAGGCACGATGCGAGCCAATACCGGACTCACAAAAAGGAATACGTACTCAACCAACGTGAAGCCTAAGCTGGAGTCCTCGTGAAATCCAGCAGGTGAAAGTAGGATCAGTCGGGAGAGTAGGTGTGGCTTCTCCTTGATTTTGCAAGTGATGACGTACATTAGAATCGCAGCACCACCTAGACTATGACAGACGGCACAGAGCTTATAAGGCTCCTCCTGGTTGATTTCCTCATCGATATTAGGCTGGCAGAGCTTCAATTCTGAAGTTTTGATTTCATGAATTTTTTCTATCATCGCTGGGATATCCTCAGTACCATGCTCGTTAATGGAGTATCGCCAGTACCTGCATTTTGATCAACACCAATTAACACTAGCTTGCAAGCATATATCTCAGGCAAAGCAGCTTTTTCTCCAATCTCCACTATCATAAGGAACCTAGCCAGAGCAAGTAGACAAGATATGAAGCGAACTTGAATCAATAACTCACTCTTTCGAGGATATGTCCGTTCACATGATCTCTTGAAACTAAACCCCGAAAGTTCCCCAAGAAAACATCATAGCCTGTGAAGGAAAAGAGTGTAAGAATCCCAGCAGTTTTTATGTTAATTAATAAAGATTGGAAAATGAAAAAGTCAAAGCTTGAACCTTGGTCATACGCAGCAAAAGCCGGAGATCCAACAACCCCATTAGATACCCACCTGAAGAACGCACAGAAAAGAAAAAGGAAAATCAATAATGTTTCATAGCCCAGACATATATAGTCTGAACACGTGGATCCAAACTTCAGTTGGTTATGGGATATTCCAAGTCCAAACAGAAATCTTTTAAGAAGTTGAGAAGGAAAGGGAAAAAGGAAGGTTAAATGCTTTAAGCAACATAACACACGAAGCATAAAGCAGTATCTCTCTTAATCTTACCCAAAAAAAATCCCAAATCCATTCTTATGTCTTGACCATATCAAACACACATGCAAAGAATGATGAGAACAAATTATGCAAAGAATTTTCATGTTGTATATAGAGTCAGGAACATGGAACGACGCCCTGGATTTTTATGCTACGTGGATATAGAAAACAATACTTCATCAACCTTTCAGCTTAAGAAGTTTGCAACTTTTACAAGTCATCTAAGAAATAGACCATGAAACTCACCCCATTGGAGAGTCCAAAATCCCATGCTGCAGATAAAGAGCTTTCCTCGCATAGCGTCTGCAAAGACAAGAAAAGCAGTCAGGGATCTCATATTTAGGGAAGAGACAACAAAACAGGAAATGGAAAGGATGCACAAGTGAGCGTAATATATCACAAGAAAGTTATACCTTGGTTTCCTTTCCAAGAGAAGAACATATCCATCAGATGTAACAACACGAATAGCTTCATAAGGATACCAATCAAAATTAGGAGAGAAATAAATACTTGAGAAAGAGAAAAAAACAAACAAAAAAAGGCACAAGACATCTAAGCTGCCCCTACCCCAGCTCTGTTATGACATCTTGACACGTTCGAGTATCTGTGTTCATAAAGTTGTATAAGCGCGTGGGCCTTTCTGTAAGAGATGGATCAGTATCTCCTAAAGTGGCAGTCTGCACAGTTTCATCATCTGAAACATCATCATGGTTTTCTTTACGGTTATGATTGGGAGAAGAGAACCATGACAACATTATTGCAAAAGCTTCCGATGGAGAAAGAAGAAGATGTGTAGCCTTGTGAAAAAAAAATCAAATATTGCTTCTATGCAAATCTCGATAGCAAGATGAAGATCCTGCAAAATAAAGCATGTTAAGTAGGAAGAGAGTGTGAAAAGGTTTGAAACACACACACACATGATTGAACAGCAGTGAGATGCTTTCCAGAGGGAATATTAAATATTTGTTAGTACAGTACATCCACAAACCTCAATGACTCCGCGTCTTCTATCAGTAGCTCGGTTGGGAACATCATGGTCTTTGCTTGAGTTAGTCTTGCTAATACGAGGTCTAGATGAATGTTGGTTCCTTCTTGGGCTCATAGGTGTTCTTGAACTTTGTTTAAAGAATAAACGCAGGAAATATTGTGGTACCCATAGCAATATCCGTAAAGGAATATTAACCACCAAAGAATGAAAGTAATCCAGTCAGTCCAGTGGCGTTCTGAATTTGCAGAAACGCTGGCCCAAGAGACGCGTGAGCTTTGAGATGATGGTGATGCAGGCAGGGCACCATCACTATCTTCTCCAGAAGAATACTCCAAGCTTGAAGTATCAGAATCCACAGAAAGCTCATGAATGAAGTGATTGAAAGAAGAGACCCCATTGCCATCAGAGAGTAAATTAGCATATTACTATAGTTAAGGCTATGCTAACAAGAGAAGAATCGGAAATTTTACTTACGCATCCAGCGTGGTAAACGTGGTCCACGCAATGTGGGCCTGAATTCCCAGCCATGGAGACCTTCAAGAATATTAGCTTTCCCAGGAAGAAGGGTCAAGAGAAGAGCTGATACACCATCAATGCATCTTGCAATGTTGTTCAAAGACTCATATGTTACAGTTTTCATTGACCTGCACTAAAAGCCAAACATAACCGAAAGCATAGTTAGCTTAGGCTTGTTAGACAACATAAGGGAAAAGAAGAACATCTAACAAGAAGACAAACACACACAAAAAAAAAAGTTATGTCACCGAATCAAAAGTTCACAACAGCCAACACCAACAATTTAAAGAAGTAGCCTTGGATAAAATAGTCTAACAAAACCAGAAAACGCAAAGATATCACACCATGTCACCGCCTCCTGTCAATATAAGTAATCCATCAGCAAATGAGATTGAACATAACAGCAAAGTCTAAATTTAATTTCTACTGAGAAACCGAATTAGCAGATTACATCCAAGCAAAGGAAACAAGATACTGAACTATATTAGCAAAGTCAGAGATGATCGATTTATATCAGTAACGTGCATGCAAGTACACAGATGAATGCAACTCATCGATAAGAGAAAGGACTCACTCTTTGGTGACAGCGAGAGCGTTGTCTACGATCCGTTGCATCACTTTTTCTCCCAACTCAGAATTTAGAGAATAAAATAAATAAATTAAAAAAACAGAAATTTAAACAAAAATAATCTGATTCGATGATTTATCGCCGTTATCCGCAAATTTTCCAGGAAAACGACAACGAGAAAATTCTATCCACGATACAAGATTTTGATAAGACCCGATTGAGGGTTTCTCGGAGAATAGAAATAGAGGAGAGGAGATAGAAGATATTAGAGGAGAAGTGTGAAAGCCAGTGACAATCACAAGAAGAGACGTAGAAGAAGAGAGGAGGAAGAAGACGAGAGAGAGAATAGTAGAAAGATAGTTTTGTTGATTAATTGTTTTGATAATCCCCGACACTATCGTTTACCTCCTACATATAGTTAACCAAATGAACTTAAAACGTAAAATTTAAAGTGATAAACAAGAAGGCCCAACTAGGCCTATCTTCTTCCTCCCCGATCGTATCAGATTTCCAGAATTGAAATCCAGATGCTTCGAGATATTGACAAAATCGCGATCGAGATTTATTCCGACATCAAGAAGAAGAAAAAAAAAAGGGGAAAACACAGAGACCCAGGAAACGGAAGCCGAGATTCGAGAATCAAAAATCCAAAGAAAACAATAAAACTTTGGAGAATCCGATAAATTAGGGCACGTCGGCGATTCTTGCCGTCCAGAGGAAGGGTCTGTAAAGAGAGAGACCAGATGGTCGACACGTGGATACGTGTTACTGGATCATGTCGAACGTGGACAAACTACGACACGTAGATTCAACGTTTGGAGACGGGCAAGGTCAATTTACACCCAACACACAAAAAAAGCAACGAGTAAATTTGACACACGAAAGTAATTTTATTTTATGTCGTGCCTATGGTTATAAAGGTTTTATGAAGGAAAATAAAATACTACAATAGTTAAAAACCCAAACCATACAGAGGTCTCCGCCGAGGTTGCTCTCTTTCCCCTTACTTATTTGTCATCTGCATGAACATTCTATCATTGTTGCTGGATCGAGCAGGGACAGTTCGCAAAATTGGGTATCACCCTAAATGTAAAAATCTCAAGACGACGCATTTGTGTTTTGCAGACGACCTGATGGTATTCACGGATGGACGCTTGGATGCAAATCCGAGAAGAACAACAGAAAGTGCAATGGGCAAGGGGCTGTGGTTCAAAAATCGGACTCCTAAATTCGCCTTCATTACGTGGCTAGCCATTCATAACAGATTGACTACAGGTGATAGAATGCGAATGTGGAATTCAGGAATTTCGGGGGAATGTGGCTTGTGTACGAAGTCATCTCTTCTTCTCATGCTCGTACTCTCAACTAATCTGGAAAAACCTCGCAGAGGGACTTCTTCGAAGCAACTTCACCTCAGATTAGGATTCAATTCTCCTTCTCATCTCTGAGCCGGCTGGGTCTCACATCGACCAGTTTCTATTACGGTACGTCTTTCAGACTACAATATCTCATATCTGGAAGGAAAGGAATGGTTGTCGCCACGGGGACACACCAAAATCTGCAAGATATCTCATTAGACTCATTGACGAAACTGTGAAGAGCAGAATCACCACTATTCGACTCACCGATTCTAGCTTCGAAGATGCTCACCTCTCTTGGATTTCTACTCGACAATAAGGAGTCAAAATAGTTTTGTACACTAGTCTCTACCTTTAAATTAATGCTGCACTTGCTGTAAAAGATGATGTTTTTTTGGTTTGAATATAATTTAACATTCACTTCAAAAAAAAAAAAAAAAAAAACACAAACCATGTGAATATTTTGGAAAAAACTTCCTAGAGCTGATTGTGGAGATTCCTAGAAAAAGGAAAATAAAGTGTTAAAGGGATTATTTTAGCCATCTCATGTATAAGATTGCCTACAAGCCGGGAAAAAAACAGAGAGAGATAGAGCTATACTTCTACTAAGTCCTTCTCGAGGCGTTCTTTCAACTGTTGCATTGATGATGTTCCACCAGCCAGCTGCAATTATGTGAGAAGAAAGAAATGGCATTGATATATATTTTTAAAATTCAACTGAAGGGAAAAAAAATAAGTTGGATTGGTTTTCTTTTTTACCAGTATGCTACTATACAACTCTCTGCGAATATCCACATCACATTTGTTAATGCTCTCTATGACCTGTAGAAAGGGAATTTATTTATTTTTGTTAATTAAAAGGAGAGTGGGATTGTAAAGGTAAAGAAAATACTTGTACCATGTGTGGTAGCCCAATATATCAGACCAATCAAAAACAGGGAAAAAGAGATACCATCATAGGGAGTGTCTGGAACTCGACAAATAGAATCCTTGATATCACTTACTATCATCCTCTGTTGAACAAAATAAATCACCAAAGTAAGAAAACAAAAGAAATTTTAAACCAAGGCACCAATATCAGACCTGAAAGAAGAGTTTGTAGCTTTCTGTGGTATCAGGAACATCTACATCTGTAACCTGCAAGGACTCAACGGGGGCGAAATGAGATAAACCTTATCATTGCTCTGATTCATTGCCAGTAAGAGGAACCACATCTACGGTGCCAATAACATGCAAATCCATTCTCAAGACCATCTGTCTTTCTCTTCAGGTGATAAATAGAAAGCTGCAGTTTTAAACGTATCTGCAACTCAAACGCACAGAATTACCTGAAATTCTCCTGGTCGAATTTCTTTTCTCTTAAAAGAGTATCTAGGTTTTATCTGCAAAAGAAGGAACCAGTATAGATCAAATGAAATGGGTCCAGAACGGTGTAACAATAGTTGTATTGACTTACTGTAATCCCTTTGCTCTCCAAGCTTTTCAGTAAGCAATCAGTGAGAAAATCTCCTCCAATTGGAGATGATATGACAGCCTGTGAATAATTTGTTTGTCCAGAAAACAAGACATCAGTATTCAAGCTACACTTATGCTTTAAAGTTGGAACTTGCCAAAATCCACAAGGATGAGAATTTGTATGAATGGCCGATGAGGACAAGTAAACCAAATTGCTCCCGTTATATATCCATTATATTCCTTTTTGAACTAAGCAGAGAAAATATCTATACACATTCGGAAAGTAAATGTGCAATGTCTAGATCGACTCTATCCAAAAGAGAAATCCAAGAAAAGTACTGTTTTCATGCAGAATTATTACCTAAAGAGTTAAGATAGTTTAGAACCAAAAGATGGGCCAACTTTGTCCAGCAGGAAAAAAATCAAACAATAGAAACACACAGACTTAGTTATTAGTAGAAATCAGTAATATATATACCTTTTGAAGAACATAACCATCATGCACCGGTGAAATAGTCATGGATCCTCCACCACTGAAAGGGAGTAAAGTTTGTATACGATAAGTGATTCCAAGATGAATGACATAAACCGAGAACAGGGAACATTTCAGGAATCTGTATATAAAGTTAAGAAGGCGCAACAGCCTAAGTTTCTGGTTAATGCGTATGAAAAGCCTTCTAATTATTATTTTTTCACATGATGCGCTTTGCATGTAAACCTAGAGAAAATAGTGATGATAAAAGAGTGGAGAATACTCTTTAGCAAGAAGGTAACTACAACCAGTGCTTCCAATTGCATAAGAATTAAGAAGGCATAGAGAATCTAAAACAGGAAGTGAGTGAAATGTGATTAATTGAGAATATGTTTAGATCCATACCACATGGGAATGTGAAGTCATGACAGAATAACATGGCTTCTAATTACTAGAGAAAATTTAAAAAAGTCAAATGTCCACAGGTCTTACCAGTCAACAACCAAAGAAGTAGCACGGCCTGAAGCAAACGATGTGAGAACCTATCATGCATAGCAGGAGCAGAGGGGAGGTCAACAGGGACAGGAATTGTGATTACTAGAATCCCTAATAAATAAATAAAAGTGATGGAACAAGGTAGAAGGAAGATTAAAGATTCTTGGCCATAAATAATGCTGGCATTTGTATTTTTCAAACATTAGCTCAGCAACCCTGTCAGGAATAAGATACATAGGAGGAAATCAGTTCCAGATCCGAGGTTAAATCAGTATCGAAAAAAGGATACATAAGCAGATAAACCAGACTTTTCTCTCTGCTGCTGAGTGTTCAAAGGGGACTCTGCTAGCAGCATCGGGTGCTCCTTGGGATCAATCATTAGACAATTCCTTGAAAAATAAAAATTTGATAGATGAAATCATCGACCAACCATAGATGGGAAAGTAAAAGTTAAAACAGTTAAGACAAAATACCTAAAGGCATGTTCCCATACATTGTCCACCATATCCCAATTTAGCTACAATGCCATCTTTTATGGGTGACAGTATCTAGTGACACAAATGTCAACAAACTGAGAAACTGACAATTTATCCTCAAGTGTTTTCTAACAAGTTTGAAGTTTAAAACTTTAGTCCATGACAAAAAGCTGACCTCCATCCCAAGTTGGGATCCTACAAAAAGTTTCCTTTTGCCCTTTTCTTCATCAGACTCGAAGGCATTGTTCTTTGCATCATCTGCGTTCGAATTCGTATTTGCAGTATCATCAATATCCATTCCATCTATTGCCCCAACAGCCTTATGGCACACAACAAAACAAAATAAAAAAAAAACCTAAATTTCGCGAATCGCTCTACACTAAAAGGACCTAACTTCAAAGCAAATAAAATCAATTGCAAAGAGAGGAAAGAGATGAGGTGAAGAATGAGAATTGAGGCTTACGGAGGGGAAAACGGCTTTGGGGGCATCTTCTCCGGCGTAACCAGCTTTGCAAGTGTGAGAACCCAAGTCTACTACGATAGCTGACACTTCATCTGTCCAAACACAAAATCCAACGAAGAAAATCAGACCTTGACGAGACGGACTCAAGCGAGAAGGAAAACAACTAATGCTCAATTTTACAATCAGAAAGAGATTTCTGGGAGCGAGAAAAGAAACCCACCTCCGCCGTACATGGCTGCCTAGAATGCGAGAGGCGGAGAGGTTTTCTACCGGAGATTCGTCGGAGGGTTTAAGAACGGACCGGAGTAACTATCAAAGTGAGTTCAATTTGTCGGGATTTACTTTATCTCGGCTTGTGAAGTAAGGAAGACGGGACTAAACCCAGAAAAACCTGAAAAATTAGGGACTGAAAAAAAAAGTGAAAATAAACGCCGTTGCCGGGAGATCGAACCCGGGTAACATGCAGGAACACTTACCACTATACTACAACGACTTTGTTGTTCCCAGCTTCATATTAATTATTATAACAGTTTGTTATGTTTTTATTTTGTTATTTTGTTACAGCCAGTAGCTTGCTGGCGGTACGGTAAGTTTCTTTTGGTCAACAACATGAAGAAACAAGTGTTGCAACCAAATTAACACACATCATGTGTGCATTAACAATACCTGTCCACAGTCAGACACACCAAACCAATTGATTCCGACCTTAAATACTCAAAAACCACCGGGTTCTCTCAAAACAAAGAAGAAAGAAACTTATTATCCAAGAAAAAGGGCTTCTTCTACTCTCTTAATCACCTTGTCTTTAATATCTCTCCAAGTGGTTCTCGCTCAATTCCCAGGCACCATAGCTACATGTGCCTCCATGCTTCTTTCCTTGGCTCCATGTGGTCCATTCGTGCAAGGCTTTGTCCAGCTTCCGGCTCAACCTTGCTGTGACGGCTTAAACCAGGTCTATAGGCAAGAGCCAACTTGTCTCTGTCTCCTCCTCAACAACACTTCGACTTTGTCCCCTGCTTTTCCAATCACTCAAACTCTTGCTCTACAATTGCCTCCACTACTTTTTGGTTTATAGGAGGAGAGGCGCCTAGTGATTCTTCCTCTGTTGCTCCACCACCTTCTAGCTCAACCGGTTCCCAAGTCTCTCTAGGTGCAAAGAACAGCTCTGGTAAGCCACTTTACCAAAGTTTTCATTAACTGCTAAAACCAAAACATGAAAACAGTTAATATTCTCTCAACAAGAGTGTTACTGATTTTGTTCATTATATCAGCGACTCCGGTGGCTCAAGTGGCACCAAGACCCACCAGCTTTATGGGATTAGGATATGGTTTGAGATCCTCTGGCTCCAAGTCTAAGATTCAGCTAACCATCCTTGCACTCGCATTGATCCTACCCGGAACTCTCCTCCTTATCTGAGTTTGTCTGCATTTAACTACCACCACTGTTTTTAGTTACATTCTCATGTCTTCACTTTTCTATATGAATCAAGAACAATTTTACTTAACTTAGATTTGTGAAAGAAGAGATTATTATTGGTATGTTTCATAAAGCAAGTTTCAGACAACGCAATTAATGCTTGAAATGAGATCAGAAAACAGAACAATGAAAAACAATAATCTTTTCTTATAATCGTTTTCGCTTCGGTTCTGTAACATTATGAACACAACTAGTTCCCCAAAAGTAGAAGATTCAGTATTTTTCTTCTTCTCTAAACACTGAACTGAAACTATTCCAAACTAGGCGCCACTTCTGTTGGGTTATTCAGGCATCTTCTAGTTCTCCTCTCCTTGTTCCAGAAGGTCCATGAAATTAAACTCTTTTTCTCCTCGTCTTTCCAGCAGTTCCAGGATGTTAAAGCGATCAAAATATCTCATCAAGAATGATTCTGAATTTGGGAAATATACGACGTATATTTTATATCCCACATCGTTGAGCTCGTGAAGGACGCTGGCGAAGTCCCCATCGCCGGATAATAACACCAATGTAGCAGGTGGCAACGGCTCTTTGAGCAACTCCAAATACGCTGACATTTCCAAGATGATTTGCATATCAGATGCTTGCTTTTCATTCACACCAAGAAACGTTGTTGAGACCCCTTCATCCCTAGATTTCTGTGAGTTTAGCCCTTTCCTCACACGGTTGCTGATTTTCCCCTTATTTGCTGCAATCCCTCTAATTTCCTCAGCTGGTTTCGAACCCAGATCTTTTAGTAGTTTTTGTATTAACCAACCAAAATCTGCAGCATTATATCGTTTGGTGACGCGGACATTTTCCATGTCCCACCAAACAAGGGACGCAGGTCGAGTGTCCTGGTCCACAAAGAAGCATTTTAAAACTTTCATCAAGGCAGAGACTATAGCATGCATAAACAGAAGGTAAATTCTAGCTCATATAACACCCAAGAGCATGGAGAGCTTTCAAATCTGGAAAAGCATGTACAAAACAGACACCACGGACCTGGGTGAGAGGCTTCATCATCAAAATCTTTTCGGGGAATTGTGCATTAGTAACCAAAAATGTGGAAATACGCCTTTCATGTAGCTCATCTACAAGGGCATTGATCTCTGGATACATAATTGGCTCACCAACAAGTGATAACGCACAATGCCTTGGTGTTAGACCTTCTTGTAATTTCTCTGGAGTTACACCTGAAGAATATCCCCCCAATAAAGCGTCAGCATCTGACACTCAACTAAGTGGTGGAAACAAATCAATCAAGTAAACAAAACACACAGATTATCTTTGGCTTCCAAGAGTACCTAGCAAGTTTCTGGGGTCACAGCTATTTTGGTGCAAAGATCTAAACGGCTTTCAAGATTTATGTGAAACCTAGATAAATGAAGTTGAGTTTCATAAACTATGAGATGTCTAAATAGTTTCCAGACACCAACTTGACCCACGGATACTCATAAACTATCAGAGACCTGACTGAGGCATGTATCATCTGGAAGCCAAGATTAGGAGAAAGATTTTTAATCAGACCTGGAACTCCTTTCATCTGTTTAATCATCTTTGTAAGAAGATCTAGAGCACCTTTCACAATCTCTTTAGGATTGTCCATCTTCCACTGCCAGCTCTTTCCCACAGGATTTGTGTGATGCCTCCAACAGAAGACACATTTGTTTGCACAAGCCAAACTAGGTGTTGTCTCCATGCACCTTGCTTATTCAAAAACCAAATACCTCAACATAAGAATCACGACCTACAAGCATAAGGCTAGAGGAACAAAGACAGAACTTCCAGTTAAACCTGTGACTCTCAATTCCATAAAAGGAGTGTTTGTAGCAACCTCCCCTGCCTCTAAGTTGTGACTTTGTCCATCTACATATCTTAACCCCACTATGCGAACCAATGTTTTTATAGCCCTGCAAAGTTTCACAGAACTTCAGAAAGTGTACAGGTCATGTTCATTCAAGTAAAGGCGAGAAAATCACAAGTCTGCTTCAAAGCTCAAGCAACAGAACCATATAGACATTTGAAACAAAATCCAAAGAATCAGCTTCAGCACATATCAAATCCAAAGCAATCAAGAAATACCTGCTTCGTTAAGCTTGCTCTAATCACAGGGGTCACCATTTCCTTCTTTCCATCACCTTTAGTCACTTTAACTACGCCGTTTTTCCTTGAAGGAGCTTTTCCAGCAATATCTTCGAGATCAACAATATCTTTATCATTGTCTTCCTCTTCATCACCTCCCTTCAGAAACCTAATCACTCCAGCACACCAGTCCTGAAATACTCTGTCTAGTTCTCCGTCATCAATGTCGCCTTCTCCCACTGGAATCATCTCGAGTCCACCCAATCCTATCATCCGACTCGACAATTCCTTCGCCACAGCGTTATACGATTCACAATAAGCACGGCTCCCGACGCCGAAAACGGCGAATTTGCATTCGGAGAGAAGAAGCGAGTCGACTCGGAAATCCTCGGCGCTCTCGGACAGCCAGTTAACGAGAAACTCTCCGTTCTGAGGCGGCTTCCCGCCATCCCACGTCGACGCGATGAATATGACTAGGTTTTCCTTGGGGAGATCCTCGGGCTCGTAGTTCCGTGAATCGACGAGATCAAATGCGATGTCGTTAGATGCGCAGAGCTCGTGTAGCCGTTGAGCTAGGGCTTTGGATGTGCCGGTCTGGGAGATGAAGAAGATCTTTCCTCTGCTGGCTTTCGAGGTAGGGCTACTAGGGTTTAAGGAGAGGTTTTTGAGACGTTTCAAGCGGCGATATTTATGGATACAGTAAAAAGTAGTCGCCGAGAGTAATGCGACGAAAGCTAGTCGATCACGTATGGAGGAAGACGAAGCCATGACTTGAGCTCAACGGTCAAGATTCAAGATTACCCCGGCGAAGCGTGGTGTTCACGCGAAACTACGAGATCGGTTGATGAGTGCGTGTAACGGGAAACTCAGTAACCGATAAATTGGATAGATCTTGGATCTATCAGAAAGAAGATAAAGAGGGAATGAGAAGAGAATGAAGAAATAAGGATGAGAAACAGAAGAAATGAGATGAGAAGATAGAAGAAGAAAGATGAGGAAGAAAGATGAGGAAGAAGATGACGAGAGTAGAGAGAAAGAGAGAGAGAATACGAGGAATATTTGTTTGATTGATTTTCTGAGAATGACCAAGAGGTCTTACAAATACGATGATGTTTGCATAATTAAACCAGGATTACATAACCGAAATAAGTAAACCAAGATATAGAGGTAAACCGAGCATAATTCCTGTCACAATACTCCCCTCTTCAGAACATCCTTGTCCTCAAGGATGAAAGATTGGATGTGCCTTGATAAAATCTTTGGTAGAATTTCCATGTAGCTTGGTCTGGAGGATGCACTTTCCAATGAACAAAGACTTTAGTGACAACTTGGTTGTGGATGAACTCATAGCTGCAGCAGAGATAACGTGCTCCAGAGTACTCACTTACAAGGACCTCAAATGCACAATGAAAAGACGTAAAGCAAAACTGTTGTCGTCTGAGATTAGATAGCAGAGCTTCGTCTTCACAAGTCATTGTCACCAAACCCGGAAAAGCATCACAATCTGGTTTTAAGCCTCGTGTATCTGCATGAGAGGCATGATTCTGTTTAAGAACTTCTATTCTAAGTTTCCTCTCTTTAATCTGCGCTAAAGCAACACCAGAATATAATAGTAGCTTAAGCCATGTAATTCCTCTCCCATCTCCATAGTTCTTAACTATATAAGAAAGCTTGTGTGTGCCTCCATTTCCATCGTAAATATGTTTTGCTATAACTAGGAGGAATTCTTGTAGGCTCCATGTGCTTGTAACTGAAGTATGATCCATTGACACACGAACGACAACACCCTCTTCTGGCTGTGGCGACTTAAGGCAACACTGAAATTTTCCCAGCATGTGTTGCTCATCAAAATAAGACAAAGCAAACCAAAGTGATGTAAATCGTAATGCTTCAGGTCCAGATATAAAGCGAAACTCCCCCTGGCTTGGAACAGAACTTGATGAGGTGACTCTTTCACAAAAAATCAGCCATTTTGACGAAAAGAACTTCCCCTTTTCCAGCCATGACCACATCCTTCCAAACCAGATCAGAATTTGATCCACAACTGTAGGTAACCGAGATAGCTGGTCCATTCTTCTCATATGAGCTTGAGTGTCAAAAATTAATTCCAAGACACTCATCCAGATTTCCAAACCAATGCCAGAACAGTGTAATAACTTCCACCTTGTCTTCACAAGCATCGTTACCTTGTCCTTGACAGCCTGAAGCACTTGTGAAAACAGAAGCCTCTCATCGATAACTTGCGGCTTTTTATATTTAATCTCGACAAGATTGGTTCCAAAACCGTATTTCATCTTTACTTTGCCTCCACCAGTACGTATGGGCATCATATATCCAACTTCGAAGAGCCACTTGTACACCATATTCACATCATAACGCCACCACATACTAGACAGCCGTTGCATTAACCTCATCAATCTACCATGTTTGTAACATTTCTCTAACCCTTTCCACTTATCATGTTCAGTCGCCACTCCATCAGGTTCCCACATTCGGTTATTCCAAGATGAAATGAGTTTTATTACCTCGTTTTGCTCATGTTTCTCCTCAGCCATTCCATCTTGAAGCATCTGATTATCTTCATCCAAAGGCAGAGACATGATCTTTGATGAAGTCCAAGATTCACAACTCCATGTTTCAACAAAAGGATAGTTATAACTGTCAATTTGTGTGCCTCAGACTTGCTTTTGAACTTGAATCGCCTAGACTTTGACCACTTCTGCTTCCTCTTTCTAGTTCGCAGCAGTTCTTTTTGGTGAGACATAGTATCAAGCATCTGATCTGCGGAATTCAGCTCCGTGACAGCAGACAACTTCTGAGGCATCTCGGCATCTCTATAGAAGACAACAGCATTGATCATCCAATTTTTCATCAGATTGCTACTTATATCCAAGTCTACATGGTCATAAAGCTTGATGTTGTCCTCAAAGAAAACAGTATCATCATAATCATCAGTGACAACGGTAACTTTACCAACAACAGGATCCAGAACTTGTGTAGCCAAACGACCAGAAGCTTCAAGTAACTGTTTCCCATCTACAACTCGTTCTTCGTCGGTTTCAAATCTCAAATTCACAGCATCGTCCTCAAAAGATATAGCGTTCGTAATCGCGGAAATCAGCTTTGTCCGCTTGAGATCAGGAGGATCAGGAGGTTGTAAGGGCGGTGGTTGAAATCCCGATGCCATCACAGAAAACCTTGGATCAATATGTGTCTTCTGATTTTCGTCGACCACCAGGTGTTCGATGGTTTGCCTGAGAGGTAGACTAAATTTTTCTTCTGCCAGAGTTTTGGTTTGATATTTTTCCCTATCCAAAGCAACAGAAACCTGCAAAACTGTTTGTTTGGCCAAATATGAATCATACTCCGTCACAGCAGTCTCTTGGATCTGATGAGCATCTTCTTCCTTCAACTAATCAGTAATTTCTTTCTCTGCAGACTTTGCCTTCAATTCAGTGTTTGGATTTTTGTAATATTGATGAGTATTCGGTTCAGGGAAGGGATTAAAGGGAGCTCTGCTTTGTCTGATAGGGGTGTGTAACAAGGAAGATTCATGGAGTTTGGCGATCCAAGCAGCCTCAGCAACTGTAGTGACATTAAACTGTCTAACATATAAAGCCAGAGGAGGGCTCATATTCTTCAAAAATATGCTGAGTGCGTGATGCATTGGCAATGACAGCTTGGTCAAACCACATTCAAATTTACCCAAATACACTTCTACAGAGTCACCAGATTGTCTTAGATTCACTAGCTCAGATATAGGATCAACATGTAGACCACCGAACTTAGTAGAATCAGCGATAATATAGTCTGTCCAAGATGGAAACATACCAGAGCTATTGCGAATGAAATCACGGTGCCATTGGAGAGCTTTACCTTCCATATGAGAAGAAGCGAGACGGACCATCATCTCAGGAGGAGTACGGTCTACGTAGAAGAACTGCTCACAGCGATTTACCCATTCACGAAACTGGGTTCCATCAAACTTTGGGAAATCTGGTGGATCGGGTGGACGAGGTGCTGGTGTCGGCAAAATCCCGGCGGATATCGACGTGCCTGTCGAAGATGAAATACCGGTGGAGTGAGTCGATCCTGGCTCTTGATCGTGAGTGAGAGCAGACCCACGGGAGAAATACTTCGAAATCATCGATTCAAGCCTATTAAATCTTTCGTCAAAGCTTGCGAACCTTCCATCAGGCTCCGATCGCAGATCTTTGACCAGAGATCCTGCAAGTTGCTGATGCTCCTCAGCTTGTAGAGAACGAAGCTCCTCCACTTGTCTGTTAAGATCCGCCACAGTTTGCTGCCTGGTTTCCATTATCGTGTCTCCGGAATCGCAAAATCGCTCTGATGCCAATGTAACGGGAAACTCAGTAACCGATAAATTGGATAGATCTTGGATCTATCAGAAAGAAGATAAAGAGGGAATGAGAAGAGAATGAAGAAATAAGGATGAGAAACAGAAGAAATGAGATGAGAAGATAGAAGAAGAAGATGAGGAAGAAGATGACGAGAGTAGAGAGAAAGAGAGAGAGAATAAGAGGAATATTTATTTGATTGATTTTCTGAGAATGACCAAGAGGTCTTACAAATACGATGATGTTTGCATAATTAAACCAGGATTACATAACCGAAATAAGTAAACCAAGATATAGAGGTAAACCGAGCATAATTCCTGTCACAGTGCGAGAGAGATAGAGAGAGATGGAGGTTTTGACGCGAACGGAGAAATGGCGGAGACGGAAAAGATATGTAAGTGTGAGGTTTAAGGACTGGGCTTCATTTTTAAGGCCCATTAAATTTAGGTTTACAGCCCATCAAATCTGTCTCGAGATCAGAACGGCACAACCACGCTTTTTTTTTGTGTGGGAGATGTATGCCACGTGGCACATCTTCTTTGGGATCTCTTCTTCTTCTGCGACACCTCGTTACCCTCCTTCCTTCCGCCGAGAGAGAGAAAAATAAAATAAATGCAATTGAAACGGAGAGAATATTCGCCGGCGAATTACCGGTAAATGTCTCAGTGTTTCTATTCGAATCCTACTTTTTTGGGCGACATTACCCATTTGTTTTGCACCCAGTACTATTCTCTCTCTCGAATACGATTCGTCTCCCACTCCATGCCTATATAATACCTTCTCCACCATGCGTCTCTCCAAACGCCATTTCTCTCCTTCTCTTTCTCTCTGTCTCTCTGTTTTCTCTTCCGGTTTTCGTTTCCTTGGAAAATTTCAAGCACGAAGACAATTCCTCAACTCCTCTGCTGGTTCGTACTACTTCGTTTTTTCTTTTCTCTTTTTGGTTTACTTCAGTGTTTCTATGGAGTTTGCTTCTTTGCGTTGTATTTTCTTGTTTTCTTAGTAGATTAATGGATTTAAACGCATGTTCAGTGACGTCGCTATGACTGATTTCCATCATGCTATGGATTTTCGTATGACCGAAGCAGTTCAATTTTCGTTCTTTAGATTTTTCCACTCGGTTGATTAACTGTGGGTCTGTATTTGGCTGATTCTGGTAGTAGCGTAGTGCTATTAGTGTTTTCGGGAAATTTCTTAGTGAACCTTGGATCGGGAAGGAAGAGTAGTAGCTATCTTACGTCTTTAATTCGTGGAAGTTGCAATTTCTAGGTCTTTCCTGGAGCATACCTTGGAAGAAACTTAGGATCAGGACTTAACGTGGTGCACGCTTTGTTCTTTTGATCGAGGTAAGATGTTAGGTTTGCTTTTTATTCTAGGGGTTCTTTACTTTTTTTTTTCCTTTGGTGCTTGGTGGTGCTTGTGGATCATGTTGATCGGTAAAGCTTAATGGTCGTGTTGTCGGTGTTGACTAATCCCAAACCTCTTATCCCCTGTAGAAAACGTGTCATCCGGTAGTATTATCTTCTCTCGTGCTTCTAAATATAGCCTTGTTCGTTCTGACTAACCAGTTGCTTCTTCCGAGATTGATTTTTAGTATTCCTATTATCTATTTGCTGGATAGAGCTTGTACTATTTTCTTTATGCTAATTGTATATGTTCGTGTGTTGCATATAATATGCTATATATCCTACTGAGTTCATTCAAAGAAAAATAAAAATGATGCTTCGTTTACTTGATCAACTCCCAGGGACTAGCCAGCTGTGTTTTAAGAGTTCAATGGAAGAAAAGCGAACTAGTGCTCTTAGTGAAAACGTGGTACAGTTTCACAATTTGGGCTCAAGGGATGGATGTGAAGCTCCCCATAAATGGTCCTCCCCAGGAGGAGGAAAGAAAATTGATATAAGCAAACAGATCTTCTGCAATAGATCGCTGAATATGAGAAATATCATCGCCTTTGGCTTTGATATGGACTACACTCTTGCCCAATACAAGTCTGAAATTTTTGAGTCCCTTGCTTATGAAGGAACTGTCAGGAAATTGGTATATGATTTGGGGTATCCAAGTGAGGTTAGTATACTATATTGCTGTTTTAAGGTTGTGACCAGCAAAAAAAAATGGTTGATCGTTATGTTTGCTGTGATAAAAAAATTCCAGTTGCTAGAGTGGACATTTTATTGGAATTACATGGTTAGAGGCTTGGTGCTGGACAAAAAGAGGGGGAACATCTTAAAGGTGAATACCTTGTATCTGGCTCTCATGATAATTGTTGCCTCTTTCCTAACTGACTGTTGATCTTGTAGATGGATCGCCATAAGTATGTTAAAGTAGCTTACCATGGGTTTAGGGAGCTCTCTAAGGAAGACAAAGTTGCAACTTTGATTGGCTCCAGTATTTTGATGTTGTGATCACTGTGATACGAGATGATGGTTAAAGTTGGTTAGGGTGTTTTAGTTAATTAGTTTTTGTGCTTTTCCTTTATGAATTATGTTTTGGTATTTAGCCTTTTTCTTTTCACGTTGGATTTAACGAGTTTAGGATTTTTACTTTTATTGGTTTTAAGTTTTAGGATCTTTTCCTTTTCAATTTAGGGCAATTAGTTTGTATTGAGGCTTATATAAGGATCTCTATTAATTGATAAGAAAATCAACTTCCAAGAATTAACCTTAATCTCCAAGAGAGACTAGGGTTAAGAGGAAGCTTAGCCTAAATCTTCTATCTAATTCTTACGTGAACAAAGGTTCATATCAAGATCCTTCACCAAAAATTTTACTTCAGAGTAAAGTTCAAGGTTGTCGAGTTTTTCAAGGTGGAAATGTCGGGCATCTTCACAGTTTGCTCTCCATTGAGTCAAGTTCACAGGTAGTGCGCACTAGTTATTTCTTAAAGAAATTTTTCCTTACTCTCGATTAGAATATCGTTGTATTATGAAATGACAGATATTCTATAGAACTCTGTAGTAACTGGATGTACCGTGCCATGCATCGTGTAGTACTTACTCAGCTATTCGATCTTATTAGGTTCTTTATGTTGGTGATCATATATACGGTGATATCTTGCGCAGCAAAAAAGTACTTGGTAAGGTTTATTTTCAAGTTATAGACTTTTCTTCTGTTTTGTTTTGTGAAGTATCTTGAAAAAATCTTCATGGGTTTAACTGAACTATGCTGAGAATAAAAATATGGTATGTTATGCCCCTAACACCATATGAACGGCAAGCTTAGCATCTAAGTAGGCTAGAAAGACTCGTTTGCTGATGAAGACAGTATCATAGGTGTTAGAAGAAACTGGTAAAAGTGTATTTGCTTAATTGTGCCAGTTACTTGCAGCTTGATTTTCTTCATTCTTCAGGTTGGAGAACTATGCTTGTTGTTCCAGAATTAGAAAAGGAGGTTGAAGTTCTATGGGAACTGAGGGACATGCGTAAGGTGAATGGATCCTCTTTATATATGTTAATATTATATGAGATAATATGATTCTGTGAAAATTCAAGGTTGTAGGACTATTCGAATATTGGGCAAGTCTTACGGATTGCCTTGATTTTGATAAACAGCTGCTAATATTAAAATGGTCTTCATATTAATTTTTTTTGGGTTTTGGTTTTAATGTACAAATGCAGACAGAAAAAGACAGAAACTAGCCCACTGAAAGAAAACAAAAAAAAAAGAAAAAAGAAAACAAGAAGATATGCCAATATATATTCTGTAAAAGTTTAATCGTTTGTCCATAAATAATTAGACCTAAATCATGATATATCCATTATTTGAGCATTGTTTCTTGCAAATTCTGTGGGAGAAAAATTGAACTAATTAAAAAATTTGCGTACATTTACCATTTTAGATATCCAATATATTATTTAACATCCGCAGCATATATATTATAAGATGTTGGTCGTTTGATATGATAGTTTTAGGTTCTATTCTCAGCATCAGCTAATAATGATCAGATAAATGCGTAAATGCTTAAATGCTTAAAATCGAACAAATAAAGGATTCGAAATCTCATCATCATCATCTCCTTAACCAAAGCTCGTGGATTATTTTTTTTCTAAAAAATTATTTTCATTTACAATTTTCACCAATTCAAAATGATAGATAAATATATTCTCCGGGACCTTGAATCTAGCCCGGCCCGGCCCGGAACCCTTAAAACCCGCATATATTTGAACTCGGTCCAGTCCGATCCGGAAAAAAACGGGCCTATATTCCAAAGCCCGGTCCGCCCCGGACAGGGCTCTAGGGTTTTTTTTTACGAACACAAAAATTTACAATTCTTAAATGAAAAATAATTAAAACAAAATATTTATCAAAATAAATCTAAATTGAAATGTATTATATCAAATCCAATTAAATTAAAAGCAAAAGTTTGACAAATAAACAAATAGTTTACTTGAAAGTATGTCAAATTATTATTTTTATAAAGATAAATTTATAACTAATTAAATGTAAATTTCCGGGTTTTTCGGGCTAGCCCGAAAAACACACTAGCCCGAAAGACCCGATTTTTTTTTAGCTTATATTTTTAGACCCGAACCTGATATTTTTTCAGGGCCGTGCCCGGCCGCCTCTCGGGCTTTGGCCCTAATTGACATCCCTAGGCTTTATGTGTGACGTAGTGGAATAGACCCATTTGGACGATAATCATTTTTATAAGAACCACCAAAAAAATTGATGCGAAAGGATAAGGACATAATAAGGGATATTATTATCGTTTCCTTTTATGATAAAATTCTTATAGCCAAATCTAATCTATATTCTGTTCTAAATACTTCATGTTTAATGACAATGACGAAAAAGTTGTCCAATATTCATTGGTAGTACATTAAATTACATAGTTCATTTGATTGATCATTAGAGTCGAAGGTCTTTTAGAAGAAGAATATTGGTAATTTAATTTGTAGAAGAAGAATATTGGTAATTTAATTTGTAGATTCGAGTCACATTTAAGAACAATTATATATGTAAACATACATGCAAAAGTTCTTGGTTTACCGATAACACCATATTTTGCATGTTTTAACCTTTTTATGTTGGTGTGTTTTATTCTCATTCATGCATATTTTACTTTGTTACATATTCATGCATAAGTGTCTCATTTAGCGTTAGGAGTGTGTTCTAGAGTCTTAGGGTGTATATTTGCATGTACATACCATTTTGAGTCATTTTCAGGTGTTTTTGGAGTTGGAGAAGTTAGAGGAGTGTGGATAGCAACCATAGAAGGTCAATGGGGCAAGAAGAGCAAGTAAAACATGAATGAGAGGCTGTCAAGCCATTCTATCTGTCAGTTGACCGATATAAGTGACCGATAGAATCACATAATGAAAATCCAAAGATGTCACTTCTGTCAAGCTCCTGCCAAGCCATTTTATCGGCCATTTGGCCGATAAAAGCTGACCGATAAAAGAATCAAGTATATGTGTCTAGAAGATCGACTCGGATGGAAACCTTCCCTTTGGATTTAGCTTTGGAGCTCTTCATTAAAGTTGTAGAGAATTGAGTTAGCTTTTCAACGGGAGTGGTTTCAACTAATTATGGGTTGTATTGAAGAAGTTACAGCCGATTAAGTGGACACATATCAGCTCTGCCGCGAAGAAAGATGCTTCCGAGAATGAAAGCTCCCTAGTGAAGTTTATATCGGCCATATGGCCGATAAAGTGGCCCGATAAACTGTCAATCCAGACCAAAAACACCTTTTAATACATTTTTCTATAAATACCCCACTTAAGTTGTAATAAACATTAAGTTTTCTTCCCCACACAAAAAGTCTTCTCTTTTTAGACTTGGGAGAGTTCAAGAACACCCCTTGGTGTTCTTGAATGGATCTTCATGTATATGCCACATAAGGGAAGATTTCTTCACTTTTATTTCATATTATCTTTATTTGAATCTTCTTCTTTCTTTTTTATGGTGTACTTTTGTGATTTGTGTTGTTTTTGTGAGTTGACTTTTTCTGGGTTCTTTGTGTTCTTCATGTTCTTGTGAATAGATTTTTGTTGGATCATGTTTAGGCTTGATTTGGTTGATTGATGGTGATTTAAGATGATCTTAGATAAATCTTTCACTTAGGTTCTTAGGTTGGTTCTTAATGCTAGATTTGACATGATAAACCAAAACCTAGTACTACATCTAGATTAGGTAGTTCTAGTTTGGCGTGACAAACCGAACTAAAGCTACACCCTAGGATTTTTGGTCTCGTCCCATGCTTTAGGGAAGAGATTCGAGTAAGCGGTGTTAGTACTAGATTAGATTTGTTCATTCGAGTCTTGAACTTAGGCATTTCCCTCTTGACCCGAGTCTAAATGAATTGCTTGAACCGAATCTTTTGTGAGCTTCGCATATCTTAGCCAACGGAAGTTGCTGTCTAGGGTGTTAAGTGAACTAAATGGACTTGTTATTAATGCGCATTGGTCATTGGATCGCGAACGGAAGTTTATGACGGTTGATGGTTGATGTAGGGATTGATACCACGGAAGTGGATCAATATATTGCATGTGTTCCATGTTCAAAGATAATGTTTAATGCTTCCAAATGAATCATTGTTTAATTATTAATCATCTCGTTGATAGTTTAAGCCATGATCCAACGTTATCTTCTTTCGTCTTTTATTTTATTTCTTGCATTTCTTTTGTTTCCTTTTTATATAAACATAAAAACGTTCTGCTCTAGATTAAGAAATTTCTTGCATTCTTAGTGCTTCAATCTTAACCCCTTATGAATTGACATCTCAAGTGCTACAATGACATGAGTACACTTGAGAAATTGAACACGAAAATATCACGTATCATTTACCAAAAACACTATTTGAATTTTGATTCAATATTGTTATGAGAAAGAAATGCGAATGTTCTTGGTTTATCATAAACACTAATTGAATTCATGGGTTATGAGAAATACATGGCATATCAGGGGTCTAAATATGGTAAGTATGATGAATTAGTGGAATAAACATAAATGGAATGAAGATGAAGTTGACCCAAAAAAACAAGGAATGAAGATGAATTGAATGATATACAAATAATTTTGTTCCATTCGTTTTCCTTGAATATATATATACTCGAAAAACAATTTTAAAATTTTGTTCATAATTCAGTTTTTTTTAGCAGAACTAGTGAATCTTTAAAAAAAAAAAAATTGATTCCACCGTATTTTTCTCTTGAAATGTGCTCTGCGCGCTAGATTTACATGTAAAATTAGAACATGATAGGATTCAAGGCTTGATCAGTCGCTGGGTGTAACTCGACTCGGTGGAGATCATACTCTGATTTTACAAATCGTAATTCATTTATTATAATTTCTTCATTTATTTTTGATTCTTCAATTAATCTGATTCTTTCCCCAAATTTCGGTCTCTTATGTGCAAATATGATTTGATCTCGTGATAAGAAATTTCAAATTCTTCAATTTCTCTGGTTTCTTCAAAGAAATTGAATCCATCAAAACCATAATCGAAGAGATGACTATCTCTTACTCAATTTCAGAACCTAAACGAAGAGACCAAATCCACTGATTCTTCCAAACGAACAGATTCTTCTGAATTTTTTTTTTGCTTCAGATCAATTAGTTGATGAAATAGACGAAGAGAAGGAGATAGGAGAGAAGGGGATACGAGACTGGAAGAAGCGAAGGAGAGAGGAAGAAGGAAAGTTTTGGCGTTTTTTGTTCCTTTTTTTTTAATTGTTTTTAATTTTATAATTCTAATAAAAGTATTAAAATATTTAAAATGGCATGAAGTTTGTAAAACTATGGTAATTAAAACGCTGTTTTAAAAAACTGTCATCGATTTAAGGAAATTCTCTCCCTTCTCTCTACCAAATCGCCTCATCCTCTGTGCTTTTTCTCTTTCCAGCCGACGGAGGGAGGCTATCTTAGCTCCGATGTCGGTTGGTTTTTTGTAATTTGTCTTTATTTTTTCTTTTCTTTTTCTTTTGATTGCTTTTGTGTTTCTTTTTTGTTGTTCTAGTTTTGGATCTATTTCTTTAGATCTAGTTTTCTGGGTTTGTGTTTTTGGTTTTTGGCTGGAGGTGTTGGTCATCTCTTTTACCTCTGCAATAATCCTAAGCAGATTTGTGGGCTAGTTTATCTTCCTTTTGGGTAAGATAAGTTTCGATCGGAAAAAAAAAAAAAAAAAACAAAACAAAAACAAAAAAATTTAAAATTATAATAAATTTCGATCTGGTCTTTACCGTGGGTTGAGTTTATGCTGGGCTTCAGATCCTTGTTGTTAGGTACTTGGTTTGTGTTTTGGTTTTTTAGTTTCTGGCACAGTTTCCGAGGGCTTCTTGTCCCGCTGGCTATGTTTCCGGGGTTTAATTTATCGCCGGTTATGTTTCTGGGGGTTTAATTTCCCGCCGGTTTTTGTAATCTTGTATGTTTTTATCGTGGCTGGTTTGTGGCGTCGGACAAGGTTCATTGACTTGGCATCTGCCTGGTTTTTGTGAGAATACAACGTGATGCACGAAGGCGGCTATTTGTTTCAGGAATGGAACATAGACAAGTCGGTCCTTTCAAACGGTGTTTCATTTGGATTCATTTGGGTAGATAACTAGCATCTTTTAGATCTTAGTGTTAGGTTTTGATGAGAGTCATGCCCTGTAATTCTGCGTATTTCTCCATGTAACTCTTGTTTTTGTTAATAAAACAAACAGACGATAAAAAAAAAACTGTCATCGATATAACTTGAAATTGACGGATGGATCGTTTTGCGGGTGACTTTTGAGGTAAGGGATTGATTTGCATTTTCCAAAGATTATGGTCGATCTTGCAAAACAAGATGATGGTTTTCTTTTGGCAGAAAACCCCTTTTTATTTTTTGAGAAAAAGTTTTGCTAAACGACTAATGTCTTTAAAGCTCTCCATTTTTGCTGAACAGAAAAGGATTCACATTGATGAGAAGAAATAACTATATTCTTCCAAAGAATGAGTTGTTTTGCGGATGACTCTTGAGGTAAAAGGATTGATTTGCATTTTCTAAAGATTAGGGTCAATCTTGTAAAAAAAAAAAAGATAATAAGTTTTTTGGTGCAGAAAACCCCTTTTTATTTGTTTGAGAAAAGGTTTTGCTAAACGTCTTTGAAGCTCTCCAAAAGGATTCACATTGATGAGAAGAAATAGCTATATTCTTCTCGTCAATAGAAACTGATATTCAAGTATTCAATATGAAACAAATATTCAAACATATGAAACAGAGTCGAATATGATGAATTGGTCATATTGTTATTTATATGAGTTATCATAACATGCCTCACTGATAACATTACATTCCCATTGATTCGAATTAGAATCTTCAGAACTAATCCATTTTCTTTTTCCTTTAGCCGGCCGTGATTTACTGGGCTTTGCTTCACCCCTGTTCTTGATGAGGAGCTTCTGATCCCAAACCCCTTCTCCAATTTCTTTTCCAACAAAAAAAAAAAATTGAATATTAGTTTATAAGAAATAGAAAACTGAATCAAGAGATGAAAGAAGAAGTTTCTCATTATTCCAAACTTACTTGTATTGAGAGTGTGAAAACCAAACTTCTAAACTCCGATTTATTAAAATAAATAAATAAATCCAAAATAAATAATAAATGCATAACCGGAATTAAATAGTAAACCGAATAAAAATCGTAAACGTCTGAATGAAATAACCGAAACAAAACAGAAAACGAATAAAATCTCCCGCCCGAAATCTCGCACCACACCAGAACTACTCGTCTAGTTCCACCCACTCTTCATCATCGGACTCACCTGAAAAGAGAGAGAGGGATGAGTAATCGGGATTACTCAGTGAGAACCAAACCTATTCTACCAACATTTCTAATCATCTCTTCTAGCATAACAAAACTACATCTATTCAAGTAGCAATCAAGCACTCTACTAGCGCACAGTCAACTATCGAACAAAGGAAGAACAGCAGGGCTCTTCGGCCAACACTTCCGAGGTTCCGGGTACAACCTCGTATAAACTCCCGCGCCAGCCTACCACGACGGGTCTCGGGGGCACAAGCAAAATCGTACCACCGCTTCCTTATCGGTGACGATCACTTAATTCTAACTACCTTTACAAACATTATCCATATATTCTCAGGCTTATCAAACAGCAATGCTGGCGTTTCATCTAATGCGTTTCTTAATTCATTTCGTTTTTATAAATGTAATCAATCATATGCACATTAAGACATATCCGTGCGCCAAGGCGCGCATACCGAAATAAATATAGAATTATTATACTAAAAGAAGTAATTAAAATACGAATAGCCTAGATCTAATCCTCACCTTAGCAATTCGGTTTGATGCTCTGGTTCTGACGGTTGGAGAAGACTCAATCAATCCTGATCTGCACGATTACCGGTTTAGGAATTAATTAATACCCAATTAATTAATTAACCAACTAAATCAGACTTAACCGATTAAACCGGATTAAACCGACTAAACCAAGTTCAATCAATTTAAACCAGATTAAACCGACTAAACCGGTTCAATTGACTAAACCAATTCCCAAACAATTAAACCAGCAATTTAATAACCAAAACCGATTCCCAATTGGTTAAACCGACAAATTGACTAGACCGACTCAATTAATCAACTCTCGGTTTGCGGTTTCTCACCGTTGGTTTCTTTTGCGGATCTAACGGTCGAAATTGAATCCAGGAAGCGACGGGACGGTGGCTGAGATCGTGTGGTTCGTCTCGGAGAAGACGCGGTGGCGCGTGGATCGGCTGACGACGGCGCGTGGGGCTGCGACGGCGCGTGAAGCTTCCTCGGCCTTCCTCGGCGACGCGTGGGAGCGCGTGAAGGGGACTGCTCGGCTCGGGTCGCTCGGTTCGGCTCACAGGTCGACTCGGGATCGACCGCAGGTGGCTCGGGTGGCGCCAATCGCTGCTCGGGGTGGCGTGTCGGTGTCCCGCGGTGGTTCCGCGGCGAAGGGGAGCGAGATGTGGCGGAGGGGAAGCCTCGGGGTGGCTCGGGTTCGTCACGGGTCACTGCTGGTGGCTCGGCTTGGCTCGGGGACGGTGCAAGGCGACTCGCGACGGGCAACGGTGGCGAGCGGCGGCGAGACGGCGGCGGTTCGCGGCAAATCGGCGACGGCGGCGGCTGCTCTCCTCTCCCTCGCGGCTGGCTGCTATACCTAGGGGAGAGAGAAGTCAACTCTTCTCTTATACTTGTTGACTGGTACCCTATGGTTTCTGCCTCCTGGGCCTGGCAGATGGGCTTCTGCTGGGGTTTCTGCTGAGTCAGGATGGGTATGTTACAGAGAGATTCGTAATCGTATGGTAATCCAGCGAAGACTGTGTTTGAGGATGCAAAGAACAAGAGAGTAACCAAAGTTAATAACCGAGCCAAGTCCATTTTTTTATATGTTTTTTTGTTGGTCTAAACTCTGAAGTTTGATAAATTTTGTAATTTCTAAAGTCGAGTATTTATATGTAGAGAACATGCACTAAGGTTAGGTGAGTCACATCGTTAATGTCGAATTTATATATTAGTTTATAGAAGGCTATCTTGACTCTTGAGTTTCTTGTATGAATCTGAATTAGTCCAACTTAATTTTCTCCTCTATAATCAATACAATAAAATCTCTCCAGAAAATGACACATTAGCTTTTTGATGTTTTTAGAAACTGACATCTCATAAAAATAATCAACCAATTAGAACATTTTAAATAATACAAGTAAGATTAATGTAATATGCTGGCTTCTTCGAAACCTTAGAAAAAGCGGTCAACTTGAATAAAAGATAATCATTTTGTTTGTGTTTCATTTATATTTAATGATCTTTTTAATCTCCCCACCAAATGACAGCTTTCTCTCCCTCTTCATCTAGGATCTTTATAACGAACATTTTGTTTGTTCCGACTCACCTAAGCTCCTTTTGTCAGATTCCATGCACATCGCTTGCCTTCTTACCATCTTCCTTTTTCGATATATGTTCACGGCGAAGCACTGACCAGAGACTTTTGCGACGCGAGTTATTGTTGAATTTTAATGAGTTTATCTAGCACATAAAATGAAGGATTAGTTGACCAGATTCGAGTTGTGACCCACTTAGATATAGTCGCCGGTAATAATCATGTCTTGATTATGGCTTTTGTATTGTGTTCCAACAGCTGATCAGACTACTGTCAAATTTTATTTTTTATTTTTTTTGGATCACCCGGAAGTTATGGGCCGAAACTCGTAATCCCCCTAGGCCCGGAACCATATCATGTAATATTAGTTATGTCCCAAGCGTTACTTGATCATGTGACTTTAGGTTTTGTCTAAAGTACTTTTCCAATCGAGCTAATGACACTTGGTCGTCAAAATTGTTTCTGCACCGGTCGAAGAAGGCTATAAACAGCCTAAAAAGGCCTATTCCACAACGACGAGATTAGAGATCTCGCTAAGAGGATTGTCGCACAATCTGATTGCATTGAGCTACAAAGCATTAATTGGAAGTAACAAAATTCTCTCCTCTCTATCTATTTGCTCACTTAAGAACATTACTCTTTCTTTTTTGGTGCTATCGAATATTCTCTTGATTGATTTCAAATTCGTGGGTTTAAATTATAGAAAATCGATAGTTTTTACTTTGACTCGGTTCTCAACAGTTTGATATTTCAAATGTGAGTTACTACTGAGTTTCTTTGTGCTTTTGGTCAATGGTCTTACTCTGGAATTCAAAGTTGAGACCTTAAAATGAGTAGAGCTCTTTAAATCAATCTTAATCTTCTGTTGTGTCAATCGTAGAAAAAAATTGCATTAGGCTTTAAAGCTTAGGAAATTGGGTTTGATGTATAAATAATGGCTGGAAATGGTTTAATTCATGTTAACAAAGTAATAAAAAATTCAAAATCATTGTTCTTGTTTTAGGAAATTTGACGGATGATTCCCTAATTTGTTAATTCAAAATGCTCAAGGCATCTGGGCATGACGTCACCGTTTTTGCTTCATTTAGTTAACCTGTTGTGATCTTCGAGCAACTCTCGGTTATTTATGCTTTGCCCAAGCTTTTATTTCGTCATTTACACTTGTTCTTCCATTCTTCTCCACTGGAACTTCTAAGAGAATGGAAGACGAAGGAGACATGGCGACTGCTTTCAGTCTTGCTAGGATACTCTCAAATATACCGACATTGAGAGGACCGATCGACTAGCTTAGTGACCTTCAATATGCATTCTTTGCAGGTCTTCATTAGAACCTTAACCAGTTTCAATGATTTTGTTTTGGTTCTTTGAGTCGATGGTTTTATCAAGTGTCTTCGTTTGGATTGTAAGAAAGATTCTACTCTGGTGATATTATACTTCCATGCTTTGAAGAAGTTTTTTTTTTTGATGAAATGTTAAATTTATTTAGCATAAAAAGAAAAAAACTTACAAAAGCTTTCGAAATTATTTAAAGCTGAAAAAATAGAAAACATCGAGCTAATAATTTGATATTTAAAGAGTTGGGATTCTTCTTGCGTTGTTCCATCGAACCATGATCTCGTCGTCTTCGCCATATCCTTGACTCGTTGATTTTAATTTGTCTCGTATAGTTTTGTCAATTCCATACGTGAGCTTCAATGCTGAGTTGTTTGCTTTTTTTGTCGACGACCATTCCTCTCTTTCCAAATCCCGTAGATAGTTGCTTGAAGAGCAAGCCGAAGGATTAGTGAATCGGTTTTGCTTAATAAGTTGCTCCGTATGGTGCGCAATGTTTCTGTCCAATACGGGGTGATCCTCGTTCCTAGTAGTCCTGAACAAAGCCCGTGCCATATAGTGAAGGAGTAAGGGCAAGCGAAGAATAAATGGTCACGTGTCTCGTTGCGTTCTCCGCATAGTGGACAAGACTGGACCATTCCCCATTTCCGCATCCGTTCTCCAGTCGCTAACTTGTTTCTCATCGCTAGCCATGTGATAAATGCTTGACGTGGTATCGCTTGGGGAAACCATGCAAGCTTATGCCACCATATCGTAGTCCCTCGAACTCTAACTTGTTCCCAAGTTTTCTTTGCCGAGAAATGGATCTTGTAATCATCCAGTCCATGTCTCCATTTAACAATCAATAACGTGTCCCGCTAAATGGTTAGGTGGTGTAGCGGCTTTGATTTTGTTGATCATATTCTGGAGGTTGCTTCCTCGGCATCTTCTTATGTTCCAAGTACCGTCTCTTACTGCCTCTGAGACAGGGGCAGAGCGAACAATCCCTAAGTTTCTTCTCCCCGAGATACCTGAAATATGAATGAGTCGATCAATGTTTAACCAATCGTCATACCAGAAAGAAGTAGATTCTCCATTTATGATATCGTGTTTCAAGAACGGTGCCGCCAGCGTTCTCATCTTTAGAAGTTTATTCCAGATCCATGATCCCCGAGAACACTCCGAAACTTCCCAAAAAGACTCGTGTCGAAGCAGGTAATGACGAGTCCAAGCGACCCATAAGGAGCCTGATTTTTGAAACAGACGCCATATTAGCTTTAAAGAGAAGCTGCGAGATGAATCATGAAGCTTTCTTATTCCGAGACCCCCCTCGCATTTTGGCTTACAAACCTCCTCCCATGATACTTTAGCTTTTGAGCTGATAGTTGGCGAACCTGACGAAAGAAAAGCCGAACACATACTTTCAATTGTCTCGAAGCAACGCTTTGGTAGTCGGAGGACCGTGTACCAAAAGGTTGTTGTACTTGCAATGACCGATTTAATGAGTTGCAATCGTCCCGCAAATGAAAGAGATTTGCTCGACCAAGATACCATACGAGTCCTGATTTTGTCAATGAGAGGCTCATAATCCACCTGTGTCATATTCTTCGTCGTTAGTGGCAATTCTAAGTATCTGATGGGGAGCTCTTCAATCGGAAACCCAAGACGATTTGCTTCTCGGTGGAGTGAGTTGTTTACTCTTCCTCCCATAATCAGAGAGGATTTAGTGGCGTTGATTGCTAGACCAGATTCTCTCTTGAATACCGAAAGAACATGCATCAGACCCTGAAGAGACTATGCTTTACCATCCCTGAAAACAATCATTTCATCTGCGAAACTTAGGTGGGTTATTTGGAGATCTTTGCATAACGGTTGGTAGCCAATTTTCCCTTCCATCGCCGCCTTATTGAGGAGGAGTGATAAGACATTTATAGCAATGACAAATATATAAGGTGAGAGCGAGCAGCCTTGTCTAAGACCTCGAGAACTTGTGAAGAACCCCTCGAGTTCTCCATTTACCATAACTGAAAAGGATGCCGTTGAGATGCAACATCGAATCCAAGAAACAAATAGTGTATGGAAACCCATAGCTTGTAGAGTGTTGACCACGAAATCCCATCTAACCGTATCAAAAGCCTTTGAGATCTCTAGTTTCATTGCACATCTAGGGGAGATAGTACCTTTGTGGTAGTTCTTTGTGAGTTCCGTTGCCAATAGAACGTTTTCTATCAATAGTCTCCCTTTTATGAAGGCACTCTGATTTGGTACCATTCCTTCAAGGAGAACAACTTTGAGTCTATTTGCAAAGATTTTGGATATAACTTTGTAGATCATGTTGCAGCAAGCTATCGGGCGGTAGTCTCTTGGATGTTGTGCGTCTGTTTTTTTTTGTATCATTGAGAGCGTTGTGGCGTTAACTCCATGAGGCATAAACCTGTACTCGAAGAATGACTGCACCGCGATCACAAAGTCCTGCTCAATGACCGGCCAAGTTGCAATGTAAAACTCCGCAGTGTATCCGTCCAGGCCTGGTGTCTTGTTGGAAGGCATTGAAAGTAGAGTTTTTTTATTTTCTCCAAGGTAACGTACCTTACCAGTCCTTCCTTTTCTTCTTGAGGACAGCGATAAGTGATTAACCTCTCTAGCATTCCCCCCGTCAAGTTTTCTGAATCTGAATTATGCGCTTGGAGATGATTTTTGAAGTAGTTTGCCGCTTCCTCTTTTATTTGATCAGGTTCAGTAATCACTTCTCCATTGTCCTTTACCAACCTTTTGATCAAATTTATAGCCCTTCGAGAGAGGACTGTTATGTGGTAGAAAGTTGTGTTTTTATCTCCAAACTTTAGCCAAGTTATACAAGATTTTTTTTGGAAGAATTTTTCTTCAATCTCTGCAAAATGATGCCACCTCTTCGATGCATCCGCTTCTGACTTTAGATTCTCAGATGTTGGTTAAAGAAGAATAAGATTATGTTTTTCCCAAAGCAAGTCGAAAGCTTCTTTGGTGCTCTTCGTGATGTCGCCATAGGGTTCCTTGTTCAAAACTCGTAAGTGGGATTTCAGAATCTTGAGTTTGCGGTGGAAACGGTGTAGAGCACTTCTTGAGTGAAACAGAGAATCTGTTTCTAGCCAAACATGAGAGACAATATCCAAGAATTGGGGATGCTCGGCAAGGTAGTTGAAGAATTGAAAGTGGTTTTTTTTCTCCGAAACATGATTATCCAAACGGACCAAGCATCTAGAGTGATTTGAGATGCCATTAGCTTCGAAATTTGCATACAAATGGGGGAAGATTAAACTCCAAACATTGTTGACCAGAGCGTGATCCAACTTCTTGTCGATTGGATTTTCCTCTTGGTGGTTCCACCAAGTGAATTTTGGTCCCACGTAGCCAAGATTCATTAGCTCACAGTCAGATACAAGGTCTTGAAATTCGCGCATTCCTGTTTGGACACGTAAAGAAGTGCGAACTCTAGAGTGGTTTCCGATGCTAGGATTTCATTGAAGTCCCCAATGATGATCCAAGGAGTATTATTATAGATGAACAGATTACGATTTTGCTTTATCTCCTCCCAAAGCAGCAAGTGGTCACTACGAAAATTTGATGCGTAAACACACGAACCAAGAAACTCTAGACCCGTAAGAGTGGACACCTGAATTGTGATGATTTGAGGACCTTTGTAAATGGGCGTGATGGAGACTGTATCAGACCACAAGATCCATATGCGACCTAAGTGGTGGTAGTCATAGTTGGTGATAATGTTCCAACCCGAGAAAGAATCGTTGATGAATGAGCAATTTTATTCTTTAACTCTTGTTTCTAGAAGGCAGCCAAAGGAAGGTTTTGCAGAATTAATCCAAGATCGAACAGCATTTTGTTTGCGCATTTTGTTGAATCCTCGAGTATTCCACGCAAAAAATGAAGCCATGATCATTAGCGCTTCTTTGATAAGGAAGCTTTTTTTGTTGTGTTTTGCTATGAAAGAATCTGCTTCTTGCGAGTAGTTATCTGCCTCTTTTGTAATATGTGCTTTGCCCGTGTGCATGTACCTATTTTAGATGGGACCATTATTCAGGGAGATCATCCTCCTTGGATAAACTCTCTTCATTTTCCTTGGCTATTATTTCACCCTCCTCTTCCTCATCTTCTTCGGTCACGTCGGTCAGAGGTTGGTAGCGTGAAGGAGAGGATGTTTCAGTATCCTTCTCAATGTTACTTTTTGTATTTGCTCTGCTTGAAAGACCCAACTTGTTCTTTGAAGGAGAACCTTTCCATTTTTTGAAACCAACGTCCAGATTTACTCTGTTTCCTGGGCCAAAGTCTCTGTTTCCTTGGTCATAGTCTCCGATTCATGAGTTTCATTTTCCTAAGAAACCTTGGGTAAAGTTTCCGAAGGATTCTCCGAATTAGTAGCTTCCACCGTCGCCTTGACTGTTTCGATATCCGGAGCTATCTCTTTAGCTGGTGATGATGTTTGCGGATCTGGTCCTACTTCTTTCGTCATAAGTTTTGTAGGAGCAATAACAGAGCCTTTCTTCATATGTTTGCATTCCTTTTCCGTGTGGCCCCAAGTCTGACAGGAAAGGCAGCGAGGAGGAAGCCAGGGGTAGCTAACGTTGATTTGAATATATGGTTTAGATTGGAGAAATATTTTTTCCGGCAGAGGCTTCTCCATGTTGACCGCCACTAAAACTCTTGCCATGTCCAGTCGGATACACCGTTCAGTGGTTGGGTGTAGCTTCTGCGATTCCCCAAAGAGGTCACCGAGAAACATCAATCCTTTATGGGAGAAGATGTGGTCCGGGACTTGTTTAAAGTCCACCCAAATCGGCATAGCAGATCTGTAGATCTGGTTTAGAAGATAAAGTTTTGGGGCTCCACTCTTGCACCACCATTGGAATATCTACTATGTGCCAGAAGTGTCTTCGAAGAACCCTTGATCTTGTTTTTCCATTCTTGATCTTAAATAACGCGGTTTTCGGATTGATGAACTGAACATCAATCTTCGACGTCTTCACCTGCGAAGACCAGAGGCGGTTGACCGTAGCATGTACTTTGCCGATATGAGGTGCTTCACCGATGAAATGGCCGACAATGATTTTTTCCCATAAAGGCTGGGCATCTTCAAGAATTTCTTCCGGTATTGAGGCTTAGGCAATCCCGTTGATCACTTCGCAAGTGGCTAAGCCCCTAGGAAGTTTGTTGGGCTTGTTTGAGATGACATAAGTCCAAGAGGACTTCGGTGTGGAAGATGAAGCTGGGCGGGGAGAGACTGGACGAGAAGGCACTCCCAGATCAGACACCGGAGGAGGCTCCGACATGACTGAGAAGCTTCAAAAGACGTAGATCCGGTAATCACGGGGAAAAGAAAATGGTGAAAAAAGTTTTCAAAGTCGCCGATTTTTTCGCAAACTTTTCACTGTTACGGAGCACCCTAAAAAAAGTTAACATATGTTCTTTGAAGAAGTTTTGTTATGGAGTATAAGAGAATCATAAGTTATGATTAATAATTAAGACAAGGCTTTTTTTCGTTTCGGCTACATGCTGAGATACAAAGAAGATTAATGCGCCATGAAGTTGTAGCTGGGTGATTGTAAAGATGATGGTGAGAATGACGACAAATATGAAAAGAGTTTTTTTTTTTTCTTTCTGTGAGGAGAGTTTGTGAATGATTTGGATTGATGCTTGATTTGTAAAATTTGAATTTATATGATTAATAATTTTGAATTTGAGTTTGTGAAGTTGCAGCTATATCAGCATTTGCCGTTTGTTTATGAATTAGATTATAACGCTAAATTCTAAATCTAACCGATGTTGGTGAAGTAATTGTCATTGATTCCAAAATTAATTTTAGCTCAATCTGGTTCTTTGGAAATCATTAGTTTTTGTGAGATTTCTTTTTACTATTTGTTCTCTACTAAATTAGAAGCTGGTATAAGAATTTTGAGTAAATCTTCATAAAATTCATTTTGCAAATGCTATTTTCTTAGAATCCTTATAGCTTGGTCGAGAATTAAAGTTCCATTCTGGTGAAGTTAGTAAGGATCCATACAAATTGAATGTTCACCGTATTCTATAAAATATTTGCTTCTAGTCGGAGTTCTCAAAATCTTTTTCATTTTCAAATTTGGCTTTGCATTAGCATATTATGGACATAAAGGCGCACCTTTTATATTGCTGGAAGAAAAATATATACACTTGTTTCATAAGATTGATGGTGGTGAAACAGACACGATACTAAAAAATCTAGTTGAGCTCCAATTTTGTTTTTTAAGCGTCACTTATATATGTTGCTTTCTTTTTTTGAGTATTACAATTGATTCCAACATAACTTAATTATGTTTGAACATAGCAAGAAACATGCTTATACTTAATGTTGTTGTGGACATTACTATCAGTTATTGTTCAATAGAGTGCTCAAGAATTCTCATCTAGATGAATATGGACTATACGAGGGTGGGAGATATATTGGAGAAAGCAAAAGGATATATGATTATTGTTTCTCACATACTTAGGATGGGAATATGTCTTTGGTTCAATCTGGTTATTTTTATTTCCTTATATTTTTGTTCTATTTTTGTAAGTCTTTTGTACCAGTTTTTAATTTCATTGATTATATAATATAAATCATTTTACAAATAAAGTTTTAAAACCACCATATAAATTAAAACTAGAATTATTCTTTAGCAGGCTTAGTGATGTGATATTCTCAATCTATGATTATCTTGGTTAGCAAAGTGTGCTCGAGTTACCAGATATGAGAGGACATAAACCAAGTTTGGATATACATTGTATGTACGTACATCTCATCTCATGTAAAAAAGAATCAAAGATTTCATGATTCAATTAAATTAATAAAAACAATTTTCATGCGGCGTAGAGCGGATATTTACCGATATTTACCGATATTTACCTAGTATATATAATACCTCTTATTGGGAACAAGTTGATTAAGACTCTTTAACAAAAAAAAAAAGAAAAAGTTGAATACAACAAGACCAAGACCAAAAAAAGTTTAAAACCATATTTCATAACGAATGAATAAACAAACATTTTATGTCGTCCTATTCATTACGACGCCTTATTTTATGTTATGGCTTTAGATTTTTTTTTTTTTTTTTTTTTGGTTTTAAAACAGCTTGTTTGAATATTATAAATTTTGGCTTTATATTTTTGTTCAATTTAAACCAAAAATTCCTTTTTATGTGAACTAATAAAATTCGTCAAAATTATTTATTCTGATAAATGTTTTCAGATTAATTTTAGCTCAAACGATACTTGTAGTTTCTCAAGCAAGTTTTATTTACTTCGTATATATTCATGATAATAATTACTAATTAGTAATATAAATCCATGAGTAGTTCAATGCATTCCAGAAATTGTTAACTGGACGTAAGAATAAATAAAAGAGAACTTCAAGGGAACTTCAATTGGAGTAAAAATTACAGAAATATTTGTAGTAAACTATTATTTCTAAACAAAAATGGTTTATTCACATGATAACTTTTGGCCTTTGGGCCAAAATATTGGTAGAATTTGCCATGGCTCCAAGGCCAAAGCCGTGAAGGTTCTAAAGGCCAGTGATATGGAGATATTGTTTCAGCCATTATGGAAGTCACGACACATTGTCCATTTGCTTTTGTTTCTTGTCTCGCTGCTATTTTGGCTACCATTCTCTTGGAACATCATTGTCATTGATCATATCTAGACTTAAGCATGTCTAATTTTCTAGATGGAAACACTATAAAAAGAGTAACAGAGGTTTGTTTACATCTGCAAATCCAAAGGTCAGGACCATAACAAGAAAACGTTATTATCTTTAGTATCCAAGCTCATTCTCTTGAATCGGCATGAACAATAAATAAAAGAAAATGGAACTTGTAAAAAGAGAGCACTTTCGTCCAACTTTATCCTTGTGCACAATAAGTCACATGTCAGCCACTTCTTAAGAAAACAAGGAGCTTATCTTCATGTAATTGGAGATTTAATCCAGAGTGTAGGAGTGGTGATAAGTTCTGGACTTATCTAGTGGAAGCCGAATGGGAGACTCTTGATCTGATCTGCGCACTAATCTTGATCTCAGTGTTGGCGCTGGCAAGAACCGTAAGTACCACGGGAAAGCTATCTAACATTCTGATGGAGACAGCTCCAAGCTGAGAGATCGATTGTACTAGACTCGCCGATGGTGTATGCGATATGGATGAAGTCACGGCAGTCCACGAGCTTCACGTTTGGGCTATAACCGCTGAGAAAGTTTGATTGTCTTGCTATGCTAGATCAAGCCCGAGGCAGACACAAACCCAATGCTTGAAACAGTTATTGAGTATATTAAGAGAGAGTTTAAAATCACTCATGTAACTATATAACTTATATAGTATAAGTAGAACGTCAACAGAATCCTTAGTTCTTGATTTATTTATTTTTTCTTTAAAATGTCTTATCCTATTATCTTGTTGAATCTAAATAATACATATTAAGCTTTCGTGGGGGTGTTGGAAATATTAAAAGATTACCGTTAGTTTCTTGTTTATTTTAACTTATTAATATCTTCATCTTCCCAAGATTTTTTTACCGTTGTGTTATTGTAATCTGTTTCTATATATTCAGAGTGTAAACAGATGAATATTCGTTCTTGTGGATGTTGGAAGTATGAAAAGATTATCGTTAGTTCTTGAGTCATTTTTTCAAGTAAAATGTCTTATTAAATATACTTCAATCTAGTACATATCTTGCTGTCAAAAAATAAAAATACTAGCACATATCACGCAATCTTGAGGAATTCTACAACTGAGAAACAGAGAGATGTAAATGGAACTTGGACACTAGAAAATCCAGCGAGGCGAGCTAAGATCTCGAATTTTCTCTTATAGTTCTTTCTTTCCCTGATGGGTTCATGTTCATCACGAACAACTCAAACTGAACAAGCTTCTGTCTAAGAGTGTATCTCCTGGAAAATCTGGGATTACCATATCGATCACAATGACCTTGCCGTTTGACGATAGCGATTGATAACATATATAAAATTAGAAGAATAACGTTTTGTTATCGTTTGTTATGAAAATTATATATGACTTAATGTAACGAATCAGATTTAAAGTTTACATGTCTGAATTTTTGTTATTGGATTTTCATAATCTAGTATAACTATAATCTTTATTTATGTTGATTATAAAAAAGATTCTTTGTACATTCATAAGAAGATATAACTATAATATGGGGAATGGGGTATTCAATCTAGTATTTGGAGTAATTTGTATTAAAATCACATATTCTATGTTATTCAAACATGAATTTTAAAAAATGTTTTAAAATCACATGTTATTGAACTAGTGATTTGTAAATGAATCTTCAAATACATTATTATTTGAAATATTTTAAGTAGTGGATTTTATGGGACTTCTAGTGATTTTAATATGTTTTGGTGGAGTCTCTTAAAAATTATATCTGATGGCAGTTTCCATTGACCAAGTTAGAAAAATAAAACATCAATATAATATTCAAAAGAAACAGGTGGTAAAAGACCAATGACCCCCTTCCCTAATTCATACCATACACCTCACTATCATACAATACAATAGCAGTCGTATTTTTCCTCACAACTGCTTTTTTACTTTGGGGGTGTATTCAATCTAATATCTAGGAGGATTTGGAAGGGTCGACTCTGGTACACCACTCCTAGCATACAGTTTCCTCGATATACTCCCTAGACTTTTTGCCTCTTTGCTGCACACCCCAAACAATTTTTAGCTTTGACAAACATCACAAATTATTAAAATTCTTGTAATTGCAACATACATAATTTGTAACGCCCGCGTTCCGGAAGAATTGATTATTGGGGGAAAATAATTAATTTGGGTTGTTCCGGGGTAGTATCGATCGATACTAGCCTTGTATCGATCGATACTAGCCTTGTATCGATCGATACTAGCCTTGTATCGATCGATACCTGTCGGGGGTAGTATCGATCGATACTGGCCTGTATCGATCGATACCAGTCGGGTTTCCTTATTGTCTTCTTCCTCTTCTCTTCTTACGGGCAGAGACCATTCTTTTGGGGAAAAAGAAGTTGGTCTTGTGTGAGAGAGAGAGAGAGAGAAAGGGAAGGAAGAGCTTGGTGAAGCTTGGATCTTGCGAGATCAAGAGGGTTTGAGCTTGGGGAGAAGCTTGAAGAATAGGTTGGAAGACCTTGGTTTTGGCGTGAAAGGGAGGTCGATCTTGAGCTCGGGGAAGTCCTTCTAGAGCTCGATCCATCCGATCTAAGGTGAGTTGTGACCAAAGGTTAGCAATTAAGCTTGTGTGGTTCTTGTTTAAGCTTGATTGATGAGTTTTGTGGCTTGTGTGGGCGATTTCTGGGTTTAGATTTCGCGTAGGTTGTGAGTCGCAGGGGAGTATCGATCGATACCATGTGTGTATCGATCGATACCAGTCCTTTGTCGGTAGACTTGTGTTGTTTCAGTATCGATCGATACCAGTCGTGTTGTTTCAGTATCGGTCGATACTAGTCCCTTGTCGGTGGACGCGTGTTGTGTGGGTATCGGCCGATACCAGTGGTGTATCGATCGATATCAGGGGTGTATCGATCGATACCAGGGGAGTATCGATCGATACCAGTCGTTGGTTGTGCCTTGGGGGCGTGTTGTGTGTTTACTGTTCAGGCTGTGTGTTTAGCTTTTCTTGGAGTAGAATTGCTAGGCGTTGGTTTAGTTTTTCATGGGTTTGAATTGCTAATTGTGCTGGAAGTTTTAATTGGTGTTGATTAATTTTTCGTGTTGTAATTTGTTAATTGTTGTGCTTATTGGTAGCCTGTTGTTGGGAGGATCAATCTCACTCAGCGTTTGGTTAGCCAAATGTTGATGCATCACTTTTGTCGATGCAGGTAAAGATAAGGCGTGATCGTGGAATCGAGGCAGCGAAGAGGGGATGATTAGGACTCGGGGGTTTTGTTGTTATTGTTCTTGTATTATTATGCAAAAAAAAAAATTGCGGTCGTTTCATAATTAATCTCACGATTGTGTTTAGAAAACCGGCAAATAGCGTTTCAAAAACAACGATTAAACTAATCCGACCCAATTGTGAGTGAAACCCGACTCAAAACCCGAACTCACCCAACAATCCAAAATTGATTTGGGAAAAAAAATTTAGGATTCTTCGTTAGAGAAAAAAAAAGACAGATTGAATCAAAACACAAACAGAAATGTATATATATTGGAAGATTAGCACAAACAGGAAGGTGATTTTAATCAAATCGATCGAGACCTATAATAGACAGATCCCACCTTTTATATTTTCAACTTAACGATGAAAAAGAAACAAGAAGATTATTCATAAAAGTATTGAGAATCAATTAAACGCAACCTAATTATTTACAAGAGGAGATTACTTACTCCAGTTACTTCATTCGAACTGAAGCAATCCCTATCCACGATGCAATTCCTCTCTATGCGATTCAATCTCTGTCTTTTTTTATCTTTCTAACGAAAAACCCTAATTTTTTTCCCAATCGATTTTGGGTTTTAAGAAAGTTGGGTGGGTTCGGGTTTTGACTTGAAATCACACTATTTGATGTTGTAAAAGTTGATTGTGTCTTTTGTTAAAAATAGACGATTATTATTCTTCATAGATTAGTTGTCTATGATGAATAAATGATAGTTTGTTATACAACACTTAACATCACAAGGTCTGGTATTCTAAAAAGTCAATATGGTATTTTGTTCGATGTAGACAATGATTTCACTGAGTAGATTAGATGTCTTCTGCACAAACCAAACACAACCACACGATAGAATTGAGCATTCACATATACTAAAATAAAATAGTATTTGCATAGATAATTATTTGTGATGTTATTCTTGTACATATTTATAAATGTAGTTGACTATTAGATCCAGTGGTGTTTTTAATAAATGAGTAGTTAACTACTTTGTGAGATAATTCTTGTACATGTGTGTGAATGTAGTATATTGTTTGATTCAGTGGTGTTTTTACTAATGAATAATTAACTATTTTGTGAGGTAGTTTATTTGCATATACTCTACAAAAATAGTAATTGCATAGATAACTACTTCGTGAGGTAATTCTTGTACATATTTGTGAATGTAGCTAACAGTTAGATCTAAAAGTGTTTTTACTAAATGAGTAGTTAACTACTTTGCGAGATAGTTTTTGTATATGTGTGTGAATGTAGTTTATTATTTGATTCATTGATGTTTTTACTAATGAATAATTAACTATTTTGTGAAGTTGTTAAATTCTCATATTCATTCCCATATACTCTAAAAAATAGTATTTGCATAGATAACTAATTCGTGAGGTAATTCTTGTACATGTTTGTAAATGTAGCTAACTATTAGATCCACTGATGTTTTTATTAAATTAGTAGTTATTTATGTGAGATAGTTCTTGTACAAGTGTTTGAATGTAGTTGACTATTCGATCCAGTTGTGTTTTTACTAATGAATAATTAACTATTTTGTGAGATATTCACATATTCATTCGTATATACTCTAAAAATAGTATTTTCATAGATAACTACTTCGTGAGGTAATTTTTCTACATGTTTGTGAATGTAGCTAACTAATTTAAGTGTTTTCACCTAGTCAATTAATACTAAAGGTCACACTACCGCAATCATAACGGTTGTCAATGCAGTACTTTAGGATTGAATCCACATAGACCAAGGTTACACTACAATTCTCACAATTATGAAACTAAGCTAAGACAGAAATATGGTTGGTTTTGGAAAAGTAACGAATGCAATTAAAACGATGTAAATTCAATAAGGGAAAAACGTTAGGTCAAGGGTTTATTCTCAGGAATCCGGAGATCACGAATCAGACAACTATTCATGGAATAATTAAACACAAGTTTCAAACCCAAACATAAATATTAACCAATCCACTCCCGTGCTCATGGTTACTAAACCTAGCACCCTAAAATCCTAACTTCCGTTGGCATAGCATTCTAGATCAGCCTTAACGAGCATGTTCAATATGTTCACGAATCACCTTAACATCAAATTCCGCAGGCTAAGGACAATTCGCTCGCTTATGTTCTTTCTAGCAACCTAATACACTTCCGCGCTCTTAGATTAAGCCCTAGTTCATAGACCTAGCGGTCAGCTCAAGCCTAAGCAATAAACACAACGATAAGCGAAAACCACAAAAGATAAATCCCTATTTGTGTCTAATTCAATGATTCATGGATCCCCTCGAACCCCTAAACCTAACTAATGAACTACTCATACATGGAAACAGAGAACAAGCAAAGAGATGAAGAAGACATAGTATAGATTAAGAGAGAAAGGGTTTAGAATTCTTCTCAATAGATGCCAAGATTCTTCTCCAAAGCTTACAATGATCAAGAGCAAAAAGTATGAATAGAATAAAGAGCGGTGCCGTCAAAGAGGCTAAAAATAGAGTATATATAGGTCCTAGGTCAAATTAGGTCAAAATAGGCAGTTTCTAGGGCAAAACAAGAAAATCAGAAGTTTCCTTTTTCTTCTCGTCGGCCTGCATCGACCGATGCACTCCTTGCATCGGTCGATGGTCGTTTCTCTGGACACGTTGCATCGATCGATGCACTCCTTGCATCGGTTGATGGTCGTTTTTCTGGACACGTTGCATCGATCGATTGCCGATTCTCTGGGTGTGTTGCATCGATCGATGCTGGATCTCCTGTTGGGACTGCATCGACTGGCTGCATCGACCGGCTCCATTTTGCATCGGTCGATTGGGAAATCTCTGGTGGTGTTGCATCGGTCGATGCACTCCTTGCATCGACCGATTCTGCTCTTTTCTTCACGGTTCCATGCGTTTTTGCCATCGTAACTCCAATTTCTTCCTTAAACGCCTTTTTACCTGAGATATCTAAATAAAGGACTAAAAGACTCTAAAAGCGGACTTTGACTCGATAAAACATTTTAAAAAAACACCAAAACATACATTAGAAAACGGTAAAAACCAAGTATATCACTAACTTATAGATATGATGGTATAAAGTTTTTGATGTGATTTGTCGACCACTCAAATTTCATTTTCTTTTCCATTTACAGTTCTAGAATCACTAAAATAATACAATGGTAGTAGACTATCTTAATCAAGTATGTCATCTTAGTTGGTTGACTATTTTATGAATTATGTTATCGTATGTGTTAGAATCTCCTTTGGGGTGGTGATGATCTAGAGATCTGTATATCTTACTCGAGTATTTAATTTCATGTACCATATTTAATGTTTCGTATACAAGATGGTTAATTTCAATAGTCACTTATTCGGTTACCTAACGTAGACCACAATACTTGAATGCTTAAGTTTTTCCCAGAAACAAGTTTCTGATAAAATAGTCATGTACGTTTCAAGGATTATCTTTGTCAATAGTCACCTACTCTATTACCTAATATAAACCATGGTGTTTCAATGCTTAAATTTCCCATAATTCATCTATTCTTTATCGACTATATTTATCTATAGTGACATAATCGAGTTGTTGTGCCAAAAACTTAATGATAGTGATTTGGTGATGAAATAGTCATCTATATTTAGACGACTATTTCGTCAGTAGTCACCTACTCGAGTACCTACATAACTATGGTGCTTTAATGCTTCAAATAATTTATTTATGTATGAATCATTTGTCGTAAATTAGTCATTTGTCAAGAGAGAGAAAAAAAATAGTTATCTGTTTGTCATAAATTAGTCATCTATTATGTGTTTATCATTTGTCATAAACTAGAATTTATCCCGCGCTATATAGCGCGGGGTAATTTTTTTCTTAAATTTGTTTTGAAATTTAAGAAAAATTGTTTTGACATATTGTGAATTTTATAATATGTCTAAATAATGATTATAGATAAACCGGACTAACCAATTTACTTAAGCTATTTTGCAGTGGACTAAAATATAAATTTAAACTTACACATACTCAAAAAAAAATATAACAAACTATAGTTAACTTTAAAAAAATCGTATTATTTAGTAAATTGAGTATACTATCTATCTTTAAAACTAAAAACTAATATTTTGACTTGCAAGACCCGCTTTTGTGGGCATTTGAAATTAGAATCATAATTCGTCCATGACGGGCTAACCCGCTTACTTAACCCATTTTGTGGTGGACTAAAATATTATTCAGGATAACTCGCAAAGAACTACAATCTTGAAACACCAACTCTAATATGTCTGCTTAAGGACTCTGAGTTTTGTGGTCATTCCACGAACTTTTAAAAAATCAATTTTATTGTGCCTAACTCTTTATAAAAATAGTAAAATATTTTTCAACTTTTGTTTTGATATATATTCAAATAAGATAATTAATATAAATTATAGTGAAAAATATTATAAGATTTCGAATAAACTATTGTTCTTTGAATATATGTGGATTGATTATTATTTAAAAATATAAAATATTTTTAATATTGTAATAATTAAGAAACTAAATAGTAGATACCCTCATTAATGGAAAACAAATACTTTCCATATTCTTTTCAATCATTTTAAAAGACAATTAAATCCTTTTCTATTTCAATTATCTTTTCTTATTTGTAATGACATAGTATGTAATAATTTACAAAACAAAATTCATTTTCCTAAATGTCTTCTTAAATAATATTATAGAGATTTGTCAAGAGAGAGAAAACAAAACATTCTTATGTTTTGTTTGTTTTCTATGACAAAATAGAGAGAAAATGTTGAAGCATTTACAGACCTATGTGCATTGGTATTTTCGACATTTTCCATTACTTGGACAGTTGACTATTGCTAGTTTCCTAATTGACCACTTATGGATGGTAGTTACCTAATTTGGTTTCCAAAATATAATATTGATGCAGATCACCCTAAAATATTTCTAATAGCAGTGGATTTTAAAGTTCATTTACAAATCCCTAGTTCAATAACATGAGATTTTAAAATTCATGTTTTGAATAACATAGGATTTGTAATTTTAATACAAATCACTTCAAACGCTAGATTGATTACACCCCCTTCATAGAATTTAAAAAACAAATCATAACAAATTACCTAATTCACTCATATCATCTAAGAACTTATTAAAACTCAAATTCTTCCAAATCCTCCCAAATATTAGATTGAATACACCACTTAAATTTTAGAGTTTTGTAATATATAACGTCGTGTATCTATTATATATTTGTGAAGTGATTCGGGCTGTGGTTCAAAACTCATATTTTTGTGTCGTTTTGATGGGATTTGCTAAATTACTTTTTTGCCATTAATGAAAATAATCTAATATGATTGGTTAGTCCGTAATTAAATAAGGCAATATTCCGTAGTTTAAAAAAATGAGATATGTATCAGAGTCGGGCCTGAAAGTAAGCGGCCCAAACCAGTGTTGTTGGTCGACAATATAATATATACATGGCGGTCGATTGTTTTACAAAAAAATATATTGTGGCTGTGTTGGTTCGAGATCTAAATTTTCTTCTCACATGTGGCAGGTTCGAATCCCCCGATCTGTTTAATAGTGGATTTGTTTTTTTTTTTAATTTAAAATGGAAGTGGACCAGAGACGGACGTGGAGAGTAGCACAACCCAATCCCATGTTTGTGGTCGACAATATAATATATACTTAGCGGTCGATTGTTTAACAAAAAAAAGGAAGTTGTTATGTTGGTTTGTGATCAAAAATCTTATCCCACGTGTAGCAGGTTCGAATCCTCCCAACTCTTTTATAATTTTGTTTTTTGTGTTACCCCATTATTGAATCCATTATTAGAAGTAAGAAAAGATTTATTCCGAAATGGAAGTTTTCTTAGTATAAAATAATTGAATCTTTGGGAAATATAATGATAAAATCGAATCTATATATAAAAAGGTAAAAATGCGTTTATGATAATAATAAAGGAATATTCGATCGTGTTCATGATTATCGTAAAGAAAAAAAATGGCAAAACACCTAAACCCTAAATCGTTTTTTGTATAAATATATGGTTTCTACTATTGTATTCTTCATGTGCTCTTTTTTATTTCGTATTATTTTAGGGTTTAGGCGATTATTCTTCATAGTTAACGTCTTTCGTTTTGGTTTTCTCTAGCATGATTATTTATTGGGAAGCTAATCTATCTATGTGCTCTTCTAGATACGCGTTTTCTAATCCATCGAAAGTTATGATCAGTTGGGAGCTTCCTCGAACATCATCATGTACCTTTTTAGTAGTGTTCTTTATATGTTAAATCGTTTTTTTATTTTGTGTTTTTTTTCTTCTAGTTCATCGGAGGTTTGCGTAATTCGTTAGGTATTTCTAAGCTGTCTTTTGCTATAGTTTATTTTGACGTTAGGGGTCTCAGATCTCCTCTCTTTGGCTCCGATGAGACTCAAACTGATAGCTTAAGTCGTCCTTTCATGACTCCATACGTTTTTATCGACGTTGCTAAGAAAAAAGGTTTGTGTTTCAGACGTTTGTCTTTTCTTTTTTGTTTTGATTTTTCTGATTAGTATTTTGTTTTAAGGTTTTCGTGTCGTTTTGTCTGGGATTCGGAGCTTGAGTCTTGGGTTGTGTGTCAGAGTATCCCGACGACTGAAGGTGATTTTTTTTTTATTGTTTCTATTAGGTTGTATTCGTTTCGCTTTCTTATTTATTCTGGTATTTTTAAAAGATGTTGATCGGGATTCTGCCTTCAAGATTTGGGTTCTCAACCAACGTTGTTTAGGTTTTGGACCTGTAAAGTTAAGTTCACTTTTTCCTAACACCTTCGTTTGGGACTTTGAGAGCAAGACTTGGGTTGTACGCAAAGACTGTTTAGATCCCGAAGGTGGTATTTAAACGCAATTTTTATTTTTTTTATTTTTTTGGGTCGTGTTATTTTTTTACTGTTGTTTTTTTGTGCATGTCTTGGTTTTCTTTGTTGTCTGTATTAATGATTTTGTTAATTCTGCAGATGATAGTGTATCAGAAGATAGCGAAACATTGTCTGAACGTGGAACATATGATGACGATATGATGGGTTTACTGATTATATTGGATCAGGTAATGATCATTTACTATATTTTATCTCTCATTTGTTTTTGTTTTTCTTATTTGTTGTTTGTTTTAGGGTATCCATGTCGTTTTCTTTGGGACTGGGCTTGAATCTCGGCGTGTGCGTTAGTATAATCCGATAATTGAAGGTTGGTCATTGTGTTTATCCTTTTAGTTTTGTTTGTGTTTGGTTTTATAGTTTTATTTTTTATATTTTTTTTTATATTTTTGTGTATTTTTTATCCCTTTTGTGTCTGTTGGTTTTGTTTATTGTCTGTATTAATGATTATTTTAATCCTGCAGATGATAGTGTTTCGAAAGATAGTGAAACATTGTCTGGACGTGGAACATATGATGACGATTGGTTTGATGATTATTTTGGGTCAGGTGATGCTTTGGGATATGAATATGACAGTTGCGATGAATCGGACGTCGCTGATATTGGCGATAGTTCCACCGATGGAGATGATGATACTGATGGATCAGAAGATGTTTATGTGGATGATTGTTATGATAAGGAGGACGATGCTGATTCGTGTGATGATGATGAGGACTCGGGATGTGATGAAGATTTAGATGTGGATCTTGATGTTGATTCCTCTGGCGATGATGAAGATACGGAATGCGAAGAAGATTTAGATGATGATTCTGATGTTTGATGAGGACGATTTGGATTGTGAGGGAGATTTGGTTGATGATCGCGATGTCGATCCTGAAGATGTTTGTTTGAAAAAAGAAGTAGCTCATCTCGATGGTCGACTTCGTACTTGGTCTTATATGGTTCCGGTTAATGTAGATCGTCGTGGGGGGGGGGGAGGTGTTTTGCGTTTGAGGCCCTCGAAGGTTGGAAGTCGTGTGTTTTTTAAGGTTCTAAAAATGTGGTCGCAAACGTCGGCTTTGAACTGTTGTTTTTTGGAGCTCATATTGGCGGATGAACAAGTTGTTATATTGTCAATCTAATTTTTAGCTTTATTAATTTTGTATTTTAATATATATTTTTTTGTTAATTGTATGTTATTGGTTTTTAGGGTTCGAAAATTCAGTCTTATGTTAGAGGTGATCAGCATATTGTTTTTGGTGGGCGTTTAGCTGTGGGAAGCTGGTATGATATTCGTAACTTCGCTGTAATCGATCAGTTGGTTGTTGTCGAGCTACCTCGCATCGCTACAAGATAGTATTTCTCCTGTCGTCCACGGTCGATAAGTGTTCGCGACAGTATGAAAACAATTTTTTTAGTTTTGTCGACTTTCAGAGGATTTTGGATCGTGTTCACGACGACGATTATTTAGTAGGTTCGTTTTGTGTTTGTTATTTTATTTTCGTTATTTTGGTTTTGTGTCGTTTCGATTATGCTGATACCTTTTTTTAAGATCTAATAGGTCAGGTTGTTGAGTTTAGACGTTCGCGGGTCAAAACTCCATGCCTCGGTGTGGGCGTGTTGGCGGCGCCAATGAAGAGCCTGAAATATGGGGTGAATATTCAATTGTATCTTTTTGTTTGAGAGATTCATGGTATTAAAAGTTTATTTTTTTCGATTTTATTATTATCGTTTGTTTTTTGTTTGTCGGTGATGACTGTTTGTGTGTTTTGTATTTGTTAAAGTGGTGTTGATTTGAGGTGTGAAATCTCTGGTTCTATGGCTAAAGATTTTTGCATGTCTTAGAGGAGATGCGGTCGTGGTGTAGTTGTGTGTGTGTTTAGATGGAAGATTATCGATTATTTTGCAGGTGATTTTGTTTAAAATATTTATTTCTTTTAAGGCCATAATATTTTATATTATAATTTATTTTGTTTGTGTTTCTTATTCAGGGAAGATAACAATTTCATCTACTCATCCTACTCAGTTTGAGTTGAATCCTTCTATTCCCGAGGTTGATGATTTTCTTAGAGATGTAAGTGATCTTTGTCTCTTATTGTTTTGATTTTGGATCATTCATATGAAAACATCAACAGTAATTGGTTTGTTTTGGCGTGTTTCGGCAGGCTTCCTCGTAAGAAGATGTGTCCAGGCGTCAACGTGATTAAGGGTGGAGATTGATTTGGTGTTCGAGCAGTGGTGTCGTTTACGTCTTATCATTCCTCTCAACACAATTATTTTTAATGTTTGAAATATTATATGCAGATTGTTGCTCCTTTGTTTATTTATAATGATTGATGGCGTGATCTTTTAAAATTGATTCTAGGACATGCGAGTTTTACTTGAAAAAGATAATTACGGTAAAATGAAGTCGTATAATATATATATCGTCCTATGTTGGTCTGAGTACTTGGGGATTTTGGTGATATTATGGTTGCTTTTTGTAACGAGCGATGATAACGAATCACTCGGTTATTAGTGGATCATTGTTATTGGGTTGTGACATGTTACTGATTTGGTTGGTTATGGCAATATATGTTTCTTTGACGTTCGTGAAAATCTATCTTTTCCTTTTTTATACATTGTCGGTTCTTTTAATGTAAATTTAAATATATGGATAAATTCGGGTTTTTTCTATGTTTATCGAGTCGAAAAAGGAGAAAAATAAAACTTGGTTTTTGCTGTAAGTCACAGTATATAATATCGCTCTTCTATGTTATTTATGCTCAGGTCATTGATTGAGTTTAGGTTTCATGCTGTCCTCAGTACTCTCGGCTTCTAATCGTAGACTGTCAAATATGTGTGCTCATAAAGTTTCCGATTTGGCTCCTTTGAAGCATGTATGGAGTATCCGAGTTAAAATACTCCGGAAATACAACAGTTAAATAGTTGTGATGGGTCTCTTGATCTCATAATGTCTGACGAGGAGGTAAAATTCTAATTATTTTTGCTCAGAGTTTGTTTTGATCGGTTTCATGGGTGTTTGCTTGATTAGTGTTTTTCTGTGTGAATATTGGTAGAGTAATAAGATTCAAGCCATGATGAATATTGAGTTTGCGTGTATCTTTGCTCCATTGTTCGCTGAGGGTGATTGGGTTATTTTGGAGAATTTTGATTTGCTTCCTATGATTGTATCGTCTTTTAGAGTTGTTTCGCATCCTTTTAGGATCGTGTGGAAGCCAAAAACATATTTTACCAAAGTTGTCGCGAGTAGCCCTACTAACTATTTCTCTTTTGTTGAGTTCGAAAGTATCGTGACTGGATCTTACCATCCTGAGTATTGTGTGGGTGAGTGTCTTTTGTTGTTTTTTTGTTTATTTTGGTACAAACTTGATGGTTTGGTGTAAGTAACGGTTTGTTTTATTTTTCATTAATTGACTATAGATTTAATTGGTCGAGTTATGACCGTTGGAAATTTTGTTGATCCAAAAAAACCTTTTGAAAGTTACATAATCGGTGAAATGTATTTGGAGTTGGAGAATCAAAGGTAATTATCTTATTGTTTTGTATAATATACACTTATTTATACAGAACTTTCACGTTTTTATATATATTCTTTAAATTTGTAGAGGGTGTCGCTTACCGTGTCGATTGTCCAAGTGTTATGGTCGTGGGTTTCTTGATTCTCTAGCACATTGTGATGATAATATTATCATATGCATCATACAATTTGCAAAAATTGAAATTTATCAAGGTAATTTTATTTAAACAATTTGCCATGGTTATTACTTATTTAGATGTTTTGTTGCTTGGTCTGATACAAATATATGTCTTTTTTGCTTTTGCGTTATAATTAGATGTTGGTTTGATGGCTACAATGGTTTCTAATTGTACACATTTTATGTTTGAGCCACAACTTCCTAAAGTTAGCGAATTACAAGAGGTGTTGACGGCGAATGGCCATGCATGAGGATTTGATGATATGTTTATTTTTGTTTTTCCAATTATTGGTATCATGTTTTCATTTTTCTTGGATTATGAAATAATTTTGTCGTTTTTATAATTATTTTCTCGATTTTCAATTGGATATTTATTTTTGAATGTTCTTTTTGTTTAATATAGAAATTGAGTATTCTTAATATCCGATTAAATAACACGATTCTCTTACAATGATCATGTTAATTGTTCAAACTTTACCCGACTACATATATATGTCACCAGTTTCGATGCCTCTATAATCATAAAAACTATCCCACTACATATATTTTTTCCTCTGTAACCGATATCAATGATTAGATTAAAAACCTACGAAGGTGAGTCGTTGGTTTTTGATAAAACCTACGAAGGTGATTCGTTGGTTTTTGATATTTACTAATTGGAAAATAGTTTTATTTTGTTTTACAAATAAATGGATAATTACAATATTTCTTCGATGAATCCTTTTTATATATGTGTATAGTTTTGAGTTAAATTTCCTTTAAATTATGTATAGAAGTTTATCTTCCTTTGAATTAATTTTTAGATGCTTTCTTTGGAATTATTCTGTGTTATCCTACTGTTTTATCTGCTGGTGTTTAGTATTTGCAAAATTGGAAAATATTATTGTTTCCTTATATTAAAAAAGTAATATTACTAAATTTTGTTAAAGCTAACGGTCAATCCCTTCGTTGGAATTAGTCGTNGTCTAGGTCATTCCTCTACTTCTTCATATTATTCGCAATGTCGATTTTTAAAAGAAAATCGTCCTATTCGGTTTTCATTCGTGATCTTCGCCCAGGCTCCGATAGTTACATGATTAACACTACAATAAAAACTTTTTATAGCCACAATTTAGCTACAATATATCCGTGGCTATAGTTTTATAGCTACAAATCAGACACATGATAAAAAATCTAAAATTTGTGGCAAATATGTTGCTATTTCGTAGCTAAATAGCCACGAACTAACTTTGTAGCTATTTGTAGAGAGGTAACCACGAATAGACACAAATTATTATGTGGCTCTATAAAAATCGAAAATTTGGCTATATTATATTAAGGGTGATTTACTTGAATGACCTTAATTTTATAGATTTAATTACTAGAATAACTTAGGAAAGAGAAAGGTCTTTCTAATAAAGTTATTACCCATACTGCCTTTTTGGGCATGTTGTACCAAAAACGTTATTATATGAATGCCATTACTAATTAAATTCCAACTCAGCAAAAATATCCACATATTTACGATATTGCCACCGCGTATTTTGATTTTCTATAAGTCTATCATAATAAATCTATCGAGATATTGGAGGTAAAGTTATTGTAATTTAGCAGATTTTTGTTTCGTGTGATAGACTTAATACGAGACGGTAGACTTAAACATATAAGTCTGTCTTATGACATAACATATTTATTTCCGATGGCAGAGTTAATGACAGTAGACAAACTTATATACAAAAATCTGTTATACGACGTGAAAAAAATATTTTTCTTTGCCAGACTTATTTTCAATTGGCAAAGTTAACTTTGTTCGATAGATTTTTTATTAAATTTACCAAACGACACCACAAATTTATTAAAAAATGGCAGATTTAAAATCTATTAATATAAATCTGTCATAGATTTATGATTTTTCGACAGAGTTATTTATCCACGTGGTGGTAGACTTTAGTTAATGGTGGCAAAGTTTTAATGAAAATAAATAAGTCTACGCTAAACAGACTTATTTTGTCATCAATTTTAATTACTAGAATGACTCTTACGTTATGGCAGGGTTTTTCTACGTTATAGCAGACTTAAAAAGGTAAGTTATTTGATAGCAGACTTTCTAATTTATAATGGTAGCATACTTGTTCTCTTACTAGAATAACCTTTTTTGGCAGTAAAGTTATCGATGGCAGACATATATCTTACAATGGTGGTAGACATTTCATAACAGACTTATTGAATAGTGATGGTAGTCTTACTAGAATAACCATGTGGTGGTAAACTTTTAACCGCAGATTTAATTGTCTTTTACGGCAGTTTTTTAATACGGTGTGAATATCCCGATTTTATCCTTAAAAATCTGAGAAATTACAGTACCACATGCGATATTGGTTGCGCTAGGGTTGCCGCCGTTATTCTCCAACATCATCAGATTTCTCGTTCTTCTCAGTTCTTCCCTTCGACGACTCATAAGAGGTCTTCTCCTACTATGGAGCAAGTGATTCTTGTATGTGGTCGCTGGCAGTTTGAGAGGCTATTGTTGTCGATAACTCGAGAGGCTGCAAGATTCTAGCTGCTAATAAAACTACAAGGTATGTTGATTTCCTTGGAATGGTGTTGTACAAGGATTATGTTGGTGGTGTTGAATCATCTGTTCTGCCCAGTCATGTAGCAAACTTGATGAACTTTCATTTTGGAATTGAGGTAAATTTACGTCACGTCAGACTTAATTATTTTTTTATGCCAGATTTATTATATTGAATGTGACAGATTTATTGTGTATTGCTACACAGATGAAGTATTGGAAAGCTCATCGGACACTAAAATTTGCCCGAGAGCTAATTAGAGGAACTCCCGAGAAAGGGTATGAAACATTACCTGCTTATCTACACATGATAAAAAGAGATAATCTTGGAACACTAACCCGTCTTGAGGTTGATGGTAATGATAGATTTAAGTACCTCTTCATCGCATTTGGTGCAAGCATGCCAGAGTTTTCTTTCCTAAGAAAAGTAGTTGTTGTGGATGGGTCATATCTGCATGGTGAATATAAAGGGACACTTCTCATAGCAACAGCTCAAGATGGCAATTTTAAGATATTTCCAATTTCGTTTGCAGTTGCCGATACGGAAAAAGTGAACTTTTTGATGAAAGCACAATCACACATTTGCAATATACAATACCGATAGATAAAAGAAACTTTGATAATATGATACATATGTGAATACACTAAATTATGCTAGAAATGAAATAGATGAATGATTTCGCAGGAAAAAAATGCAAGAAAAATAGATTTATTATCAATTTCAGGTTGTTTTTTGTGTGGAGGATTTGTGTTACTCTTTAAGTATTTAACATCATTTGAACAAGGATGTGTTTGATACTCCTTTGTTGAATTGGTGCTTTTTCCTCTTTGTATTCTCGCTGAGAATACTTAATCTTTTTTACTTGTAGTAGTCATATTTGGAAGAAGATCATTAGTTGCTACGAAATATAAGTATGCCGCAATAGGTAAAACAATACTATCATCAAAACGTCATATAACAACAAGTGTACTATGAGAGAGTAATAAGTATGCTATAACTATATTTTAAATATGTCGTATGCCTAATTACTCTATCGTATAAACAAAATGTTTAGTCTGCTGCAATAGGTAAAACAAATCTAATAACTATCGTCACAACAAAAATTTAAGTTTGTCGTAATACGTAAAACAAGTCTGCCATCAAAACGTTATGCATCTAAGATAGTAAATAACTCTATCGTAGCTAAAAAAATCTACCACAAACACGAGACTCTTCGTTTTCCTCCGTAAAACGCCAAGACTCTTCGTTTTCCTCCGTAAAACGCCGAGACTCTTCGTTTTCCTCCGTAAAACGCCGAGACTCTTCGTTTTCCTCCGTAAAACGCCGAGACTCTTCGCCTTCCTCCATAAAACGTTGAGACTCTTCGCTTTCTCCGTAAAACGCCGAGACTATTTGCCTTCCTCCAAGAAGCTCCGAACGGCGGCTACGAACAATAACGAAACACATCTATCAGTTTCCCCTTTTCTCAGAATCAAAACGGAAGATTTGAAACAACTACCAAAGAAATTAGCAAAATACTTCATGAAAACAAACTAGCAAATAGATCTATCGAGACTGAAAATATCACTTACAAACAAGATCCACACACATAACCCCACGAAGTTATCACCATAGCAATAAACACTAATGGCAAAACATAGATTTGCAACACAAAATCTAAGGAAAACACAATCCCAACAAAGAGAGAGAGTGTGAGAGCAAGAGAAAAAGGTGGAAAAGTGAGAGAGAGAGAGAGAGATTTACCCACACCCTGACCTTCCCCCGACCACAAGAGACCAGAGGCGTCGACGATACCGCCGAGAGACAGAGACGACGACAGATTTTTTGTGGGAAAACACACCGGAAAATGCTGAGAGAGAGAACGCCGAGAGATAGAACGACGGTGATAGGATGACAAAACTCTTCGATTTCCTCCGGAAAAGAAGACGACACCGGAAGAGAACATGAGAAGACGACACCGGAAGAGAAGACAAGAAGATGACACCGGAAGAGAAGACGAACGGCGGTGATAGTTGCAACAATTGAACAACGGCTAGGGCAAAAAAAATCGCAGAGGGTATGAGAGAAAAAGGTTGAGAAACGTGAATGAGAGATTTTAGGAAGAAATTGATTTGATTTTAGGAAAGTTAATCGACAAATTTGATATGTAGTTGATATAATATGAACAACACAATTTGTGGCTACTCGTGGAAAACAAGAACGGTTTTATGTGGCAAGTTGTGGCTAAAATAGATAAAAATATAGGACGTGTCCATTTTGTGGCTATTAGCTACAAATATTATTGTGGCTATTCGTGGAAAAAAAGCTATGATAGCCACGATCGGCATATAGCTACAAGCTCATAGCGATGAAATTTTTTTGTGGCTATCTGTTGCTAATGGTAAAACAGCCACAAATTATGGACTATAGCTACAACGATATTTGTGACTATAAATAGTTTTTCTTGTAGTGTAAAGTTTGTATCGTTAAAGTTTGGGGTGTATACAAAGGCAAAGGAGGATGTTCGCTTGAGATGGTCTTGGTTGATCACGAGGTTTGTATGATATGTTTTTAATAATGAAGTATTAAAAAATTTTGGTATCGTCATGTTCTGTTTTGTTCAATTAAATTGGTTACCATATTAACTGTTTCTTTATTTATTTTTTGTGGTTTCGGGTGATAGAATACATGCTACTGTTGAAAAAGAGTTTGCCAAATCCTTTCGAAAGGACTTAGTTGAAGGGAAATCAGTGTTAATAAACACTGTTAAGGTTGTCGATTATAAGAGTGACTACCGAACCAGTCGATCTTCTTTCAAGATAGTCTTTTACGCGACAACTACAATAAATAGCTGTTTGGATTTTCCATCGGAAGTTCCTGAGAATTTTTTTAAGAATTGTCGGAGATATTATCGACGAATTTGGACAGAGGCTATATGATCGGTAAGCTCTCATTATTGTCGTTCTTTTCTTTATCTAGGTCACTTTTTAAATTGGTATTTGATAATATGCTATGTATTTTTTAGATGCAAAAGATCATACGGGTTGGTCACGTTGAGGATGTCATGGCACATGGAAACTGTCGTTCCAGACTTAAAATTGATCTCAGGGATACAACGTTTGTGGACTATATTCTTATAAAGTATTTTTTGTGATCGTTTGTTATAATAATCATTTTTGTTAAAATTATTTTACGTTTTTTTATTGCAGAGATTTGCAGTTATCATGCACCCTTTGGGGAGATTATGCCAAACAAGTTTCGGAGTATGTGAAACGTCATTGTGCATCGGTTGTTGTGTTTGTTATTAGGCTTGCGTGTATCAAAGAATACCGTGGTATGTTCTAGATTTTTTTTTTTTTTGATTGAACAATTTTTCTTAAATTTCAAAAAAAATAAAAAAAAAATAAATTACCATGTTCTAGATTTTTTTATTTAGTTGGAATTCATTATTTGTTTTGTGTTAATGTAGATTTGAGCATGGTGTTATCTGTGTATTAGGTGAGCTGAGTATTTCGAATGCGTACAACACAACACATGTTTTACTGGATCCAGTTATTCCATTGGTGGACAAGTTCATATCCATGTATGTATCGGTTGTATAGGTATTTTTTTAAAAAAAATTGTTCATTCGTTTGATGTTTCAATTTTTTTAAAAAATTTTACAGGTTACCAAAGGATAAATATGTTCTCACTCCTGCTGATGATGAGACATCTGCGGATTCTAATGAGTCATTGTATCAAGAATTATTTGGGAACAATACTAGGAGGACTCTGAGTGGAATACAATCTGATGGCATGGTATGTTTTATTTGTCTCAACATTTTTTTATTTATTCTTATGTCCATTTCACTGATTATCATTGTGTATTCGGTTTATGCAGTTGGGTAAATACGTGACAATGGCCACTGTTGTTTCGATTGCGAATAGCAAAAGTTGGTATTACATAGCATGCAAAAAGTGCAAGAAAAAAGTTTTTCCGTATCCTGAAAATTGGTGATCCTAATCCGCCACTTTGGAAATGTCTTACCTGCAATAACGATGTTTCCGAAGTTGTAGCTTGGTAATCAAGTTTTCTTCGCTCCTCTTTACTATTTTTTTTTAGTGGTCTAATCGTCTGTCTTTTGCAGTTTTTTTTTTTATGTTGAATGTTACTGATGCATCTGGAGGATTGGCGGTGTTTCTTATGTTCGATAAGATTGCTCAGAAATTATTCAACAAAACTGCTGAAAAAGTATACGACGAACTGGATGAGGTAATTTTATTATCTTAGTTTGTCAATGTAATTTTTCGATCACAATGTTTATATATTACATTTATGTTTTTTTGTGTTGTTGTGTTTTGTAGGATAATTCCTCGGAGTTGCCTCCTTCTTTGCGAGATCTAAAAGGCAAGGATATGATTTTCAAGATTACGGTTTTGGATGATAATGTTAAGAAGATTAAGACATCATATTCTGTTGACAAGTTTACAAAAAATGGTCATATGATTGAGCAGTTCCAGGATCAGGTCTACTCACAGGTTTGGGTTCAAAATTTTATTTGTTTTGGTTGTTTCCTTGCAAGTTTATATCATGTTTTGACGGTTTTCAGTTTTGTTTGCAGCCCCCAATTACAGTATCAAGCTCTGATGGAAATACTGACGTTTCGCTGGTCTCGACACCTACTCCTACCTCTAAAAGACAAAGTGATGATCTTGGTGCAAGTTCTACTCCACCACAAGCCTCGGTCACCAAAAAGAAAAGGGGTTCGGCGTCGTAGACTATCAATGCTGAGAATCTCTTTTGAGCACATTTTTTTATTTTCTTTGGGTTTTGTAAGACTTATCTTTCTATTTATTTTTTTTAGCTTTTAAAACCCTTGGTGGTTTATTGTTTACTTTATATTTTGTTTCATTTTATTTTATTATCGAGGTTTGGTTTTGATATTTTGATAAATTCTTTATATTTGCGTTTCGTGGATTCGTATGTTTTGTGAGCTGTATACATATCTTCGTGCGTTGTCCGTATATAATTTGCAAATATGTTTCGTTTGTGTCTAAGTAGTGGTTGCATTGTTTTGTGTAATATTGAGCTGTTTTTTCGTGATGTGGGTATTGTGTCAACTTTGTGTTGAATCAGAGCAATGTTTCCTGTTGACCGCTATCGATTTTGTTTCTTTTATTTTTGGCTTCCTATCTGTCTTTTGTTTGTTGTTGTTGTTTAGTTCTTTTGTTCGATACAATTTGGATTCTGAAAATATTTGTTGTAGATGTGCGTTTTTGGGTTTATTTTGAATTGGAAGATTTCTGATTTGTGTGGCCTATCGATGTGGTGTTTGCGTTGGGGAACTAAATGATATGCCTTAAATATATTTTTTGGTTGAGTTGTCTTATCGTTGTTCGTTTTTTCGAAAATGTAAAACAAGTAGATTGGTTGCATGGCATGGTGTTAATATTTACTGATTTTTTTTATGAATTCGAGATGATAGTGTTTGATTTGATGGTTCGAAATTACATGAACTGTTTTTTAGACGATTTAGATAAAACCAGCCTTTAATGTATGGTCGAATTATGTCAAAAAAATGTATGGTCGAGATAAGTGTTTGTCATGTTGTGTATATGTCTTATCTTTGGGTGTGTATGTATATAAATATGCAAAATATGCATGGTTCTTGGTTATACTTTTATGTACAACCGGTTTATTGGACAAAAAAATTTGTAATTATCTTTCGTTTTAATTATCGACAAGATGAGCATACCACGTTGTATATCTCTCTCTGATATTCAGCCTTCGGATTTGGATAGTCGGATTCAGGTTAAAGTACTGAGGAAGTGGTGACAGAGGGATGGTGGGCGTCGCAAAAAATTAAAAATGATTATGGTGGATAGAGACGTACGTTCAAATCTTATATTTATTTATTTATATTCATTGAAGTTGTTTGATTGTCATATTGTCCAAGTGTCTATAATATGTTTATGTTTTTTTTTAGGGTAACAAAGTTTAGGCTTCTATTGGGAATTTATATCTTGGTCTTTTTGATGATGAATTCGAAGAAGGCGGATGGAATTTATTATACAAGTTCAAAGTCAAGATTGCCAATGGTTCTATCCGAACAACTAATCATGTGTTCAAAATTAAATCTGATGGTTCGACTATTTATATACGCCTACGTAACCTTAGCGTGATATTTTTTTGCAAATTTGCAAAATTTGGTGATATTCTCAATGGAAATCTTAATCTCAATTTTTTGTTGGTGAGTTATAATTTATCGGTGTGTTTATCATGATTTTTAAGTAACTTGATGTATAGGCTAAGCCAGATGGGTACGCTATTGGTAATGATCAAATTTCGTGACATATAGATGTGATTGGCGTCGTAGTAAGAGTCGGTGAATTACAAATCTGTGATGAAGAAAAAAAAACGATGATTATACCATTATGGATTTTGATTTGCAAGATGAACAGTAAGTCTGCATATTTTTACTATTAGAAGCTTATTTCAGTTTTTTTTTTAAACCAGCCAATATTGTGCTTAATATTTGTTATTTTTATTAGTAAACATGTGATAGAGTGTTTTGCGTTTGGAGAATTCGCCGAAGAATTCAATCTAAAATGGAAACAAACGCGTTCTCGAACTGTTGTGTGCATCTTGAGGTGGTGGCGTAATAACGACGCCGGAGGTGGTTATTTCGTTGCATAAATATATTTTCATGTTTGGTGCTATGTTTTGTTTTTAAATTTAATGATATTGGTATCTAATTTTTTTTGAAGTTATAAATAACCTTATTGCTGTGACGAAATGTTGTCAGATTTTGGTTAATCCTAATGTGCCTCATGCGAATTCGTTTAGAGCAATGTAAGTCACTATTGACTGATATATTATCAGTGATTAATTTCTCTGTCTCTGGAACGAAATTCTGACTAAAACAAACATGTTGTTCCGTTCTATATTTTCAGGTTAGACAGTTCGAGAGATGGTTCCGCGTTTCGTTATAGCTAATATGTTTGGAGGGTCGTTCAACTGTGTTTGGTTTATCTACCTTTTAGAGTAATATGTATTGTTTTTAATAAGTGTTTTGTTTGTTCTAATGACATTTCAACGTTTAATTTCAAACGATTGCTTTTATCTGGAAATAATGAATGTGCTAGATCAAAAAAAATTATGTTGTTTTTTGGAACTGTAATGTAATCGATATTCGTCTGGACGCGATTGTCTATTCGTACTGATTTTATCAAAATTTTAAAATATATCCCTTGGATGTATATTTTGTATAATTGAGATAATAGATTCTTATTTGAAATGTCGAGATTGAAAGCGTTTCTTTTGAATCGGTTTGAGTCAAAGTCAGCTTTGTTTGTGTCGGATATTTAATTATATTTATTTGTAAACCCTTGCGAATATTTTGTATGTCGCAAATATTTCCTTTTTTAGTTATACAGATAACTACAGAATATACATGCGACATACAAAATATTCGCAAGGGTTTACAAATAAATATAATTAAATATCCGACACAAACAAAGCTGACTTTGACTCAAACCGATTCAAAAGAAACGCTTTCAATCTCGACATTTCAAATAAGAATCTATTATCTCAATTATACAAAATATACATCCAAGGGATATATTTTAAAATTTTGATAAAATCAGTACGAATAGACAATCGCGTCCAGACGAATATCGATTACATTACAGTTCCAAAAAACAACATAATTTTTCTTGATCTAGCACATTTATTATTTCCAGATAAAAGCAATCGTTTGATCCATCTAGAACATAGGTATATATATATATAAGTATAATCTTTAATTCATTATACAAGTGAGTTACGTCTGGCGTGGATCCTTTGCTTCTGTGTTCTACAATGGGATCATAGGTAATTGTTTTGCATATATCTGATTTGTTATTATTATGTGTTTAGTTTAGTTTATTTTATTTCTGTAGTATTAGTATATTTTGTTCTTTGTAAAATTTGATTTGCTATTAGTTTATAAGTTCCCGTTATATTTTTCTTAATTATTATGTTTTAGGTGTCGACGGTCGCGCAGCTAGAATGCAAATTTTGTCGTTTCATCTCCCTTCATCACAAATTTCGTATTCTTTCGAAGAGAATTCACCTATTCATGCTAGAAAAGATTAGAGAAGAGAATTGGAGGAAAATGAAAGAGAAGAAGATCAATCGAAAATATATGATACACGTTTTCCGACGGATCCTTTCCCTCGGGAATCCGTCTGTAATAGAATTAATAAACCGCTTAAATTTTCCCAAAACTTTAGTTACGCGGTATAATCTCCCGCGTTAATTTCAGGATCCATCGGAAATCCGTCGGAAATTCCCGAGGGATTTCCGACGGATCGTGATAAATTGCATCATTTTCGCGGAAAATGCTCAAGTGTCAAACATGCAAAATATCGAAGACCGTCGGAAATCTCTCGGAACTTTCCGACGTTTAGGGTTTAGGGTTTAAATGTTGTATATTTTATATAATTTAAGGATATATAACCATTAGTGTTACATAAAAATAAGAAAAACTTTTGAAAACCTAACAAAACAAGTTATTTTAGAGCTCGGAACAATCGATCGATGAATGAGATCAAACTTTCATAAAAACACATAGAACATATAAGTACACTTATGTGTCCGATGATGGTTTTAATTAAAAACTATAAAAACTTTGATTCTTAAAAGCATTTCTGAGAAATGTGTTATAATTTGTTCCTTCTACATTTATCAAGAACAAACGTTTTCAAAATCCGTCAAATTTGACGTTGTATACCCTAAACCGTCGGAAATCCCTCCGAAATTTCGGAGGGATTTCCGACGGTTTATGACATACCGATCATTTTTAGCCGGAGAAATTCCATGAGTTTAGCCGGGGATCCGGTTTTAGCTGACAATACTAATAGCCGTCGGAAATCTGTCAGAAATTTCTGACGGATTTCCGATGGTTTAGGATTTTGGCCGACGAAAACTGAATCCCCCGGCTAAAACTTCCCCGGTGTCAGTTTTAGCCGAGAGTTTAGAATTTCCCTCGGCTAAAATCATAAATCGTCGGAAATCCCTCAAAAATTACCGAGGGATTTCCGACGGTTTAGGATTTAAGCCGAGGAAAACGTTTATTAAAAAACCAAGTATATATTCCTGGAATTTGTCAAAACAAGTTCAAGTTAAAAACCCAAAGCTCTTTTTATTAATGTAAAAGGAGGAGTAGAACATTATTTGAAAAATAGGCTAAAAGGATGGGTCGTCTGTGGATCGGTGAAGCCCAAAGTGTCCCATAGTCCGCACGAACTCCTCATGGTATTCTTGCAGAGTCTGGTTCCCTTGCCTGCCAAGCCTAGCCCCCAGCTACCACTGGTTGAAGTCACGTCTGGCTTTTTGGGGCCGGAGGAACTTTGCTGACACTGGCGGGCCCTTCCCTCTTCAACCTCGTCACAAATCCAAGGGTTGGACTTATTCTTGACCGTAGATGGACAAATGACTCTCTTACGAGCAATTTCCCGCGTCAAATGCATCGTTTTGAAAAAGGCTTTAAGAAAACAATATTTTGCAAACATGACAAAACACAGGCGTATTTGTTGTGAATTAGGGGAGAGTATTGATAGATATATATATATATATATATATATATATATATCTATATATGTTTGCATGTTCTCTGCAACTATATATACACATGGTCGAATCTTCAAAATACCAGAGACATGAAAGGTATATATATCTGTTTACAAACAAAGCAAACGTATATGCAAAAGGAAAAGTATTTACAAAGCAAGTATATATATCCGTTGGGATCGGTCGGAAATTACCCACCAATTTTCGACGGCCGTTAATCGGTCGGAATATTCCGACAGTTTTCCGAGGGAATATAGGTTTGTCGGGATTCCCTCGGAAATCGGTCGGAATATTCCGATGGTATTCCGAGGGAAATCAATCCGTCGGAATATTCCGACCGATTTCCGATCATTTTCAACCCGTCAAAATTACCTCGGAAATCCCTCAGTATTTCGTTGGAAATGCCGTCGGAAATGCGCTTGTTTTCTTGTAGTGATGTGTTTCTATTGGGCAGTCAACCGACACGTATCAAAGGACCCATATCCGTCAAAAATCCGTTGGAAATTTCCCATGGATTTCCCACATATTTAGGGTATATTTGGGGTTTAGGGTTTAGGGTTACGTGATATGGTTTAATTATCCCTAATCTACATGTTTCATTCAAAAAATTTGTTAGTTCATCAATGTTAAAGACTTTCTATGAATTTATTAATTTTACAACATAACACTTAAACATTTCACATAACATCTACTATACCTTATACTCTAACTTATACTAACACTTCCAACAAATTTTATAAAATCTATAACACACATTTATTTTGAAATTTGACAAGTTGAAGCTATTGTATATACATCATACAATTTCTACAAAACAAACCTAAACCCTATACCCTAAACCACATTTTTGGTCATCCGTCGGAAAATTTCCCACAGATTCCAAGATTACACTAACCCGTCGGAAATCCGTCGGAAAATTTCCCACGGATGTTATTTAAGAAATTTGTTTTTTTGGTTTTTCTAAAGGGTGATAACACTCGTCTAATTTCCGTCGAAAATCCGTCGGAAAGATTCCGACGGACGCATGTCGTCGGAAACTTCTGACGGATTACCAACGGGTACTATTTTCCGATGGAATTCCGACAGATGTTAATTTCGTCCGAATTCTGTCGAAAATTACCGACGGAATTACGTTCGTCGGAAAGCACCTTGTTTTCTTGTAGTGGATGGATACACGTGACATTATTATTGAGAGTAGAACTGGAAAGGTGAAAAGGATTAGTGAATTACAACCAGCTTATTTGCCTTTACAATATCCATTGTTATTTCCTTATGGTGAAGATGGTTTTAGACTTGGTATTGACATTGGATTTGTAGACACTGTGGAAGGAAAATGTTGCAGATTTCTATGCGAGAGTTCTTTGCTTTTCGCATACAAGAGAGGTTGGGAGAATCACCGACCATCCCGATGTCAGGGAGATTATATCAGCAGTTTTTAGTGAATATTATAATATAGCTAAAAATTATACAAAGAATCATAAGATAGCTAATCGACAGACTAACAACAAATAAAAAATGTAAAATCTGATGATCTCAATAAAATAGAGTCTGACTTACTCCATGTCTCTGATCCAGACTTCTATTCTGCGTGCCACTGACCCGAATATATCTTTGTAAAGATCATCTATAAACATCGTGAGGCTACCAACATCACAAACTTCTCCAATGACATCTACGTAGGCAAAGAAACAGCAATAAAACAAAGCGATAAATTATAATGAAAATATAATATAAATATAAAATACCAATTAAATACATATTAAAAAATTCATCAATTTTTGCGTTTACAATTTTTGCGAGTGGACAAAAAATAATCATGTGATCATCACTTAATGCATCAGATGCTGTTATAGATGTATGATCATTAATCTTTATTTTTCAATTGCTAACAGTGTTCCTAATCGAACCAATATCAGGAACAACATCAAAATTCTTTATTGTATTCCACTGCCCTTCATTGTCGCTTCAATTTTGAAACCCTGAAAATATATAAAATTATAAAATATAAATAATAGATAATAATCAAAATACGTTCGAATTTGTTATATATTATCTTTACTTACATGTTCATCGCCCAAAATCAGATCCAATCGTTTGACATCTGTATGAGACATGGTTAGCCATTTTCGCAGAACCTTGACTCTAAGAGTTCAATCATTTCTGGAAAAATCTAGATTTGCGACATGTTTTTTACTGCGAGAGAAAATCGAAAATAAAACGAATGGTATATCTCGAAATGTTAAACATGGATCTATTATCGTGTATTGGAGAACCGAAACGGTTCATCGAGTTATACGAATTATCGTGTATTGGAGAACCGAAATGTTTCATTGGGCTATGCGAATAGTTAAGTTCATGGGCCGTTGAATCCATGACAAAATGAATTGAGTCGGTTATAACTAAATGGGCCTTATAAGTGATTTGTGTTAACCACAAAAATGGGCGAGAAAGTTATCCAAAATTATCATGTAGGTGATTGAAATTCGATTTTTGGCGTTACACACGAAATTGTTTTATTATATAATCATATCTTATTGAGAAAAGTCGAATTAAATTTAATAGATTGTATTTTTATTGTTTTGTCATTTCAAACTGTTACATTTTATTTTGGTCATGGTAACTATTATTGCTTTGTATGAAAAGCTGCAAGAATTTATTTTTTCGATGCATTGAGCATCCATTTCAATCTTGCTTTTCATATTGGGAGAGTTATTGCAGATACCAAAGCCTTATTCGTTGAAAATTCGGTTGTGTTCTAAAGGAAACAAACAATATTTACAGAGAGGGATCTTAGATTAACGAAATCTCTTATTTCTATTCTGTTTTTGTTCAAAAAAGTCTATAACCCTTTATGGCTGCCTACAACATACTTGCTGATTTGCATAAAGGAAGAACTAATTGGAGTATTATAGTCAAAGTGTTACAGAAATAGGTGGAATGCAGTTCAGTCGATCCTGATTCTTTGCAGTTTTTGCTCATGGATGAGCAGGTTAGTTCATTATTCTTATGTTTTTTGTTAGAAAACCTACATTATATTCACGATTTAGTTGTATAACTACTTTGATTTCTCTCATTTAGGGTGAAACGATACAGACCTCTGTTCATCACCCGGATCTAATGAAAAAATACAGTAGAAAAATTGAAGAGGGTGAATGGAATAGCATCAAAGATTTTGTTGTCTGTGAGGATCTATTAACAGAACCCAACACGTCACTTGGTTTGTGTATTAAGTTATGTGAGAACACTCGCATCGCTTATACCGGCCCAAGACCAGTTGAAAGTGAGATAGTGTTGTCAACTTTTACGGAAGTTCTTAAAGGGAAAACGGATCATGGTCTTCCTATTGGTACACATGCTTATATATTTGTGACATACTTTATTTAACTGTACAACTATGAGTTATCATTATAACAATGTGGATTGTGTTTGGGGTTTTGTTTATCAGATTTAATGGGTATGGTTGTTTCTGTTGAGGATCTCCAGACAGTGAACGACGAATCTTACAATCAAATGAAAGAAAAAAAGACAATCACTATCAATTTTGTTATGAAAAACAACAGGTTAGTATTTCATTTAATTAATGTGTCTTTGTTAAAGTTGGAAACGTACAAATTGGTAACGTTTAGCTACGGCTTTGTGTTGTGTTGAAGGGGGCTAGAGCTTAGATGTTCTGCATTTGGTAAATTGTCCCTCGAATTCAACGATAAATTCTGGAGTCTTAATCTAGTACCAGTCATTTGTCTTTTGACAGATTGACGTGTTATATACGAAGAATGTTAGTTTTATGTTAAATACTTTAAATCTATAAAAAAAAGTTGTTATTTCAACATACTATTTGAAAACTATCGTAGGCGGTATATGTGTTTAGAGTAAAGGAGGGATTTCTAGGTTTCAGTTTCATCATCATATTCCCAAGCTTAGAACTTTATGCAAAGGTAAAACTATACATCTTTCAAATAATCACGCGTTTACATGTATATTAATATAACCACAATTCTTTATTCTCGGGTTCGTTAAAAATGAAAAAAACTCTTCAATAATTAATGATGGAAATCGCGTGATCGATGAGGCAAGTTGATCCCATAAGAAAAACGATGAGTTATGGAAGATAATATCTTTGTAGTTGTTTCAAAGTTTTATAATATCACTATGATCTCCTGCTTATCTTTTATTTGATGTTCTGTCTATTTTGTAATGTTTTCTTAACTTGGGACCTTTGTTGAATTACCATAATTTTGTTCTCGATGTTTGTCTAAGCTTCTTGAATTTTTATTTGTGTCTCTTTTTCTGTTACTTTGCAGCTTCCGTTGGTTTGGTATCATTCTTTTTGAATATTTGTTTTAAATGTTTTTAAAACTTGGTTACAATTCGAAACTGTAGCAAAGATTAGATGTAAACCAACTCTCAGCTTTACATTTATATGTAAACCAAGTCTCAGCTTTACATTTATTCTCATATCGAAAACTACAACAAGTTGCCTTATTGTTTGTATATTCATAAATTGTGAATTATTGCATATCTCATTTACTCGATTGACTTACCCCAAACGAGTTTGAGATTTTTCTTTTTTTTGTTTGTTTCCGTACTTGAATTTTTATTTTCTATCTTCTGACTTTTTATATCGTGTGATAAGGTATGTAGATAGTTTAAAGTGGATTTACTTTATATTATTATTAATATACTCACGTGAGAATTCGAAAATAGTAGTGGTACGTTATAATTTAATTCTATATAAATAAAATAACAGTTCGATATATTAAACTAAAACTTCCAACATATAGATAAGGTTATATAATTACCAGAAATACAAACATTAATATTGCAAGACTGTTTGTTCTATTCAATAGTTAGTAGAAAATGGAATAAATTCACGATTGGTGTATTCATCGTCGATGCTCTCAAAATCATCAGTATAGTCCAACCTGTACACAAATCAATTGTGAATATATTTTATTGTCCAATGTTAGTTTGAGGATAAAAATATGAGTGTTTTTTTGTTCTTACATAAAACGTGAATGTTCCACTTCTTGGATCGGAGGGTCGAATAAAATTTCTGAAAACTCCCGACCAGAATGTACTCAGATTTCATCTACAAGAGAATACTAATTAGTATAACCAAAAAAAAAAAGGGCTAGTTTATATGCATAATTTAAAAAGATGACAAATATTCACCTCTGTATTGACGCATCTGCCAAAACCTTAATACACATAAAACAACTTTGCCGCGTGGGACTTTTTTCCATATGAACTCAAAATAATTAGCATGTTTACCTCAAGCTACGCACTTAATGTCAACACCCCTAGACATAACAGCCAAGATAAAACCAAACTAATAACGTAATTGACAATGCTATTCAAAAACATGATAACCTAAATATTAAGACTTACTCGAAATCTCGGATGGTAAAATTAAGAACATTCTGTGCATCGATGTTGTGAGTTCCGATTGAGGTTCCTTCCTGTATTCGCAGTTTGCTGACTTTGACGATACCTCCGATCAAGTCAACTAAATAAGACAAATATATTTCATAGTTTAAGAAAATTACTAAATAACATCAACAAAATATAATCAATAGTCTAGCAAAATATACCAGAATCGATACGTCGTAATAAGATCCATCTAGGACCCTTCTAAATGGTGAAAATGATTAGAAGCGATCCTCTGATTTTGGAGATGTTGCTTGAACACGAGTATTTTCGTTGATACATATGTGGTAGTCTTTAAGAGTGATCCTCGATGATCCCGGTTGCGAGGTAACTCTAAAACCACCGATAAAATACCAATCCCCTTCACACATGAAACCTTCGTAACGGTCCAACAGACGGTTTGGAATCGATGCACCAATTCTATCACCCAGACTCAAGTAGATAAAAAAATAAATCAATATCAAACAGATAAATCAATAAACTTGAGAAGAAAATACTTATACTTACATGTTTATCAGCCAGTATAAATGATCTTTGAACTCCATGAACACCAAGGTTTTCTTCCGATCCTTTGATGGTTTGCACACATATGCAGCATCGTTCGGATGATCTATCCAGGTCGCAAGTCATTACACAATGAGACATTTTTGGTAGAGAGTATACAAATGAATAAATATGGTTATTGACACTCCTAGAAACACAAAGATTGTTGATTCGATACAAAAACAAATATTATTCATGTCGTTAATAAAGAATAAAGGAATGGTACAACTCAGAAAAAATGGCAACAGCGCAAGGTCTAACAACCATCAAGCTTCAGATTAACTCCACCGCTGAGCTTGCCAATAAAATCTCAGATAAGACATCTCAGAACTTTATTCATTTTCGACAAAGCTTTAAATGTAATTAAAATAAATATGACATTTTGTGTTTAAAATTAAACGGAATATTAACATTAATATTTTGATATGATTATTTCTTTATATATTATGACAATTGTTTTTTTTTTTATTAACTAATTTGTTGATTTTGTAAATCACACAAACCCTGTTTAGTAGACCAAGGATACATAGACCAAGGAGTTATGTCTAAACATTTTTTTTTACGGTTTGTATCTAGCTAAAAATGGAAAATAAAAATCACCTTTTTGTTTCTATAAAAATATTTAATGTTTCTGATAAATTGTGAAGATATGCTATTTTTTTCCTTATTTTAATGAATCTAAGAATGGAACGGATAGTCGGGGATAAACCCAATCAATATTCTAATGTATATAAAAGATTCTGCATATATATAGTCTTATCTAAAATATAATAAATGTATATCTGGTTATTAAAAGAAACATTTCTTATAATTTTAAAAACAGTCATACGTTTAGATATAATATATATCATAATAGATGTCTTATCGTATTCTAGAAAATTTTAATTAATCCGTTCAAAACAATTATATCAAAAATAGGTTGTGTATATTAATCCAGCTGACAATTTTTTTGTCGGGGTTATTTAAATCGATTATGATGTATGCTTTGTTGGATTTGATATATTGACTTATTGGCTTTGCGTGTAGTTTTGGAAAATCAAAATTCTTTCAATTTTATTCTCTCTGTCAGCATCCTGATTCTGCATTAATCGGTAGATATTGTTTCATTTGATTTGGGAAGTCGTTTGCTGTCAGTTTGTGGGTGTGGTTTTAATGGTGACTATTAAATGTAGTTTTTTGGAGTTTATAAAAATAAGTTAAACTAAAGACGATACAATCATATATATTCTGTCTAGGTTTCTTTGTCTTAAATCTATTTTTTGTTTTTCTTCAGACACCGGATCGATTCAGTTTCTAACATGTCTGACGTCGTGGACGTTTCTTACCTAGAACCTTACAAAACCGGATGGTAGTTTGCGTTAAATTCATCCGACTGTGGAAACATGCTAATTTCTTCGGTGATACCATTGAGATGGTTCTCTCTGATGTCAAGGTACATGTTCTTTCAAGTGTTTTGTTCTTTAGTGTTTTTATAGTCTTTTATGTCATTTTCTAATTGGATATTATTTTAGGGCATCCATATCTCAACCACTATTATGTCCGATGACGTTCCTAAGAACGTGGGTTCTCTAAAACAGGGATCTTGGTTTATTATTTATGGGTTCGTTGTTAAGAATGCTTTTGGGTCGATTCGCACTACCATCAATCGATTTCATCTTCAGTTCCTTTCTTTTACTACTCTTATACCTACACGAGCGAGATCCTACATCATGTTTCTCAACTGTTATCGATTTATCGATATTTTGACTCGAGTGTTAGATTTCGAGAATTTGATTGGTAATATCTTAGTTTTTATTGTTTTTCAGATATTTGTGTGCAAGGTTTATTCTTTTTAAATTTGAATGTCTTTTTATTTTAATGATTTTCTTCCCTGTCCATTTTATAATAGACGTTATGGGGACTGTAGTGAAGATGGATGAACTCTTTGATGCTTATGAAGAGGATATGTCTTATGTTCGATTTCAGCTTCTTGATGCGAGGTAGAATGCTTACTTTGTATATCTCTGTAATTATTTTTGTGTTTTTTTTTAAGGTTCTGAATTATTGGTGATATATGCATGTAATAGGAGGGAAGGTCGCCTAACATGTCTTGTTCGTGGTGCTTTAGCAAAGAATTTCTATGATGTGTATCAATGAAACACAAGTGAATATGTCGTTTGTGTACTGAGATTTTGGAAAATGACAAATGATCAAGGTATACTTTTAGTTCTTATTGTATGTTATTTTTTTATGTTTATAATTTAATTTGTGTCTTTGTTCTTAGGTGATGATGTGGATTCCGTCGTCTTGCGCTCTCATCCTTATTGCTCTGAATTTATGTTTAATCCTATCGACAAGGATGTTGATGAGTTTAGGGCAACGTAAGGATTGTTTTTTATGAAACAATTTGATTTGGGTCTTTTTGTTTATTTTTGTTTATTTAATGTGTTGGATCTTTGTTTTTTGTAGGTGACTCTGTGCTCGGAAATGATCCATGGTTGATCGTTTATGGTAGTGTTCTTTTTTCTTTTTTTTTATCAGCTGTCAAACGGATGTGTTTTGAACGTACTCTAATTCCCGTTGTATTATCGAAGACTTTAATCCAAACCTTAATGTTTAGTTTTATTGTTATTTATTTATGTCTCGACTTTGTTTTATATTGTGTGTTTGGTGTTTTGATACTTATATGTTCTTAAACGTCGTTACCTTTTTATAGATCGTTTGCTTATTGATAGGGTTAAATTTGATTGTCGATTGATGTTACGTTATTTTATATTTGTCATGTTTATTTTATCTTATATTTTTCGTGTTTATAATTTTTGATGTTGTTCATATTGATGTGCGGAAAATTGTGTTTATACTGATGTGTTAGAAAAAAAAAAAAGTTGCATATTTGATAAATACTCGATAGTCCAATTAATATCAAAAAAATATATATCTCAAAAATGGATAAATTAAAACCATTATGGTTTTTGTTTATTTTTTCAATTAGTTAAATGTATAAAAGAAAACAAAATTAATGCATGTTTAGGTGGTCATGCCAAAAACATTAACTGTTTATGATGTTATTAAGAGTTGCAATGTTTTCTTATTTCTAGGAATCTACAGAAAGGAAATATAGACAGTCACAAATATAACCTAATCAATATTCATCTCTATATCAAAGATTCT
>PKMM01011796.1:7823-27199 GCA_002933915.1 Eutrema heterophyllum
CTAAGGAACCTGTTGTAGAACAGCGAATTGAACTCATCCCAAGCATCTCCAGCTTTCCTTTCCTGATACCGCGTGTTCTTGGCAAGATCGTCTGGTTGAATGCCTTTGATCAAGGTTAGATAGGTACTCTCGAACTGGGCGCCTTCCCGTCGAGGCCATGGCGGTGCGGTTAATGGAGCTGTTCCCGAGCCAGAGGCTGCATTTGTATTAACCCGGCGTTGCTTAGGTTCCTTCCGTTTCTTTGTCAGCTCTTTGCCTTTTGATTGAGGCATTGTCTGCAAAACAAACAACATATACGTTTAAGAGATTTGCACAAAAATACGATAAACGTTCTAAAGACAGGATTTATCAAAATGATGAATCGTGCAATTTAAACGCTCAATCAAGTTAATATTCCATCAATAACCTTAAACACACCACAATCTCCATCTAGAACTTCCAATAATCTCAATTTCTACCAATTTCACAAATTTCTCAAAATTTCCACAATCCACAATTCAATCCAAGAACACAAATATTAGGTGATTCCAAGCAATGCCCAACTCAAAATCGGTTCATAGCATATGTATAAGGCATAGAACAATCCAAGAACAAGCTATAAACATGATTTTGATTTTCACAAATTCTACCTAAAATTTTCGGATTGAACAAGAGAAATTCGAGTGGCGTACCTTTGCAGATCGAAGATGTCGATAGGATAGACAGAAAGAGCTCGAAAAATCGAGTGGGATAGATCCAAAAATCGTTCAAATCCGTTGAGAAACAAGGAAGTTATGGAGATTTGAAGTTGAAAATCCAAAATCCCTCAAGAACACTTTGTCTCGAAAATCTTGAGAGAAAAACAGAGGTTTGATCGATTTTGATGAGAGAAGGAAGGAAGAGATTGTGTTTTTCGGTTTGATTTTAATGAAAGAAACCGGTTTTAACCAAAACAATTTGAACCGGGCTTACCTGAGATTGGATCGATCGATCCAAGTCGGAGGATCGATCGATCCAGCTTACCTCTTCGCCTGGATCGAGCCGCGTCGGTCGATCCCGTGATGCTGGGTCGGTCCCCAAAAATGCCGATTAATTGGATCGATCGATCCCGACCCCTGTATTTTTTGTTTTTTTTTTTTTTTTTTTTTGAAAACTTAAAAATTCAAATTCAAAACTCAAAATTAGAAAAATTAGTGAAAATCAAATGGGAAAAGAAAAATTATGTACACTTACCGGTGGGTTGCCTCCCACCAAGCGCTCGTTTTTAGTCATTAGCTTGACTCCGGAGCCGTTTAGGCGAGAGGAAGATCACCGAGAGGAACGGTGAATCCCGCAGTGATTATGTTGTCGGCGAGATACGGCTTAAGACGCTGACCATTGACAACGAATTCGCCTCCTTGGCGGTTACGCAACACTACTGCTCCGTAAGGACGGACGTCCTTAACCGTAAAAGGGTCGGACCATCTTGACTTTAGCTTTCCCGGAAAAAGTCTCAAGCGAGAGTTGAAGAGTAGCACCTGATCGTTGGCGGAGAAATTCTTCGGGATAATCTTCTTGTCATGAATAGCTTTCGTTCGTTCTTTGTAGATCTTGGAATTCTCATACGTCATTTGACAGATCTCGTCCAACTCGTTGAGCTGAATCAACCTTCTCTCGGATGCGGCTTTGATGTCGAAATTTAGCAATTTCACTGCCCACGCCGCCTTGTACTCGAGTTCCACTGGAAGGTGACACGGTTTACCGTAGACAAGATGAAATGGGGTCGTGCCAAGAGGTGTCTTGTAGGCGGTTCTGTACGCCCATAGTGCGTCATCAAGCTTCACGGCCCAATCTTTTCGTGTAATGTTCACCGTCTTCTGAAGAATGCTCTTTATCTCTCGGTTGGATATTTCAACTTGTCCGCTCGTCTGAGGGTGATAAGGAGTGGCTACCTTATGCGTAACACCGTTCTTCCGCAAGAGTTTCTCGAATAGTTTGTTGATGAAATGCGATCCTCCATCGCTTATTACGATTCGCGGAACTCCAAATCTCGGGAAAATGACAGATTTGAACATCTTGAGGACCACCTTGGAGTCGTTAGTCGGGCTCGCCATTGCTTCGATCCACTTGGACACATAGTCCACAGCAACAAGGATGTACTTATTCCCGAAAGAAGATGGAAAATGACCCATGAAGTCGATTCCCCAACAGTCAAACACCTCAACTTCGAGAATAAAATTTTGAGGCATTTCGTTTCTTTTGCTGATGTTTCCTTGACGTTGACAGGCGTCACACTTGGAAACAAAAGCGTGAGCATCACGGAACATGGTCGGCCACCAGAAACTGGCTTGCAACACCTTAGATACGGTCTTGAAGGTAGCAAAATGTCCCGCATAGTTCGACCCGTGGCAATGAAATAGGATTCCCGGGATTTCTTCCTCTGAGACACAACGTCTATTGAGACCATCGGAACAATGCCTGTATAGGTACGGTTCATCCCAAAAGTAATATCGGATGTCCCGCAGAAATTTCTTCTTTTTGTATCCCGCAAAGCCGTCCGGCTCCACTTCTGCAGCAAGAAAATTGGCAATTTCGCCAAACCATGGGATTTCGGGAATTTTACCGGCCCGAACGAACAATGAACCATCCCGCAAAACCTCGACCGCATTTACATTCTCCTCGGGGAGGTAGTCATTGATGGGAACCTCCTCGTCTATGCGCATTCTTGATAAATGATCGGCAACTCCATTCTCGATCCCCTTTCTGTCTTTAATCTCGAGATCAAATTCTTGCAACAACAGCATCCATCGCAACAACCTCGGCTTTGAATCCTTCTTGCTAAGTAGATACCTCAATGTAGCATGGTCAGTATGAACTAAGACCTTAGAGCCCACCAGATACGTCCTGAATTTATCAAATGCGTACACGACCGCGAGAAGCTCTTTTTCCGTTGTACCGTATTTGCATTGGGCGTCATCAAGAGTTCTGCTGGCGTAATAGATGACGTACACCCTTTTGTCTTTTCGCTGTCCCAAAACAGCGCCCACTGCGTAGTCACTGGCGTCACACATCACCTCGAAAGGCAACTCCTAGTCTGGCGGTTGTACAATAGGTGCGCTAACAAGTGCTCCTTTAATCATGTGAAAGGCCGCCAAACACTCATTGTTGAAATCGAACTTCACATCCTTGCACAGCAGCTGTGTCAACGGTCTAGCAATCTTCGATAAGTCCTTGATGAACCACCTATAGAAACCAGCGTGTCCAAGGAAACTCCTAATGCCTTTGACAGAAGTTGGTGGTTGTAAACTCGTCATCACCTCTATTTTGGCCTTGTCAACCTCGATCCCCTTCTCCGAAATTCTGTGGCCCAAAACGATCCCATCCTTTACCATGAAGTGGCATTTCTCCCAGTTTAGAACCAGATGTTTCTCCTCGCATCTCTTTAGTACTCTGCACAAATTAGAAAGACATTCAGCAAAGGAGGGTCCGTAGACTGAGAAATCGTCCATAAAAACCTCCATTATGTCTTCAATCATGTCGGTGAAGATTGACATCATGCAGCGTTGAAACGTGGCTGGCGCATTACACAAACCAAATGGCATTATATGATAAGCATAAGTGCCATAAGGACATGTGAATGTGGTCTTCTCTTGGTCATCGGGATGAATTGGAATCTGAAAGAAACCAGAATAACCGTCTAGAAAACAGTAGTAAGGGTGGTTAGCCAATCTCTCAAGTATTTGATCAATAAAGGGTAGAGGAAAATGATCTTTTCGAGTTGCAGCATTCAATTTCCTATAATCGATGCACATTCTATGACCAGTGACATTTCTACTCGGGATTAACTCATTCCTATCGTTTTCAACTACTGTCAAACCGCTTTTCTTAGGCACTACATGTACCGGACTCACCCATGTACTATCAGATATAGCATATATGATACCAGCCTCTAGAAGTTTCATTATCTCTTTCTTCACAACATCTTTCAGATTCGGGTTTAACCGTCTCTGATGTTCTACAGAAGTCATCGATTCATCTTCTAGATGTATCCTATGCATACAAAGGTCTGGTGAGATTCCCGTGATGTCATCAAATGAATAGCCTAGTGCTCTACGATATTTCCTCAATTCACACAAGAGTAAGGCGGTCTCTACGTTGTTCAGTTCAGCATTGATGATGACAGGGTACGTGTAGTTAGGACCAAGAAACGCGTACCTTAACCCAGTGGGAAGCGGTTTGAGCTCGAGTTTTGGAGCTTTGAGTTCGCTCCATGGATTGTCAATAGGTATGGGAGACTCAGCAATTGGCGATTGCTCCTCATTTTCATCAAGTGCGACAAATGCTACCATCTTCTCCATCATCTTGCTGGAATCCAGCATCTTTGCATAACCCGCTGTGTCCTCGCTCAAGTACCCAAATTCTCCCTCGGACTGTGTCAAAGCGATCTCGAGAGGATCATTCACCAGCATCTCATCTACTACCCCTTCGGTGGCTTCGGTAACGCAGTCAATCCAAAACGTCTGTCCATCGATGATTGGCTTTTTCAGCATCCTATCCACTTCGAACTTCATTATTAGATCTCCTAAATGAAGATCGATATTGCCCTTTTGCACATCGATAATGGCTCCAGCTGTAGCCAAGAAAGGGCGTCCCAAGATGAGGGGATCCTTTGGCTCTGTTTCTAGCTCCAGAACCACAAAGTCCGATGGTATATAGCCATCTCCAATCTTTACCGGCAAGTCCTCCAGAATACCGAGTGGAATCTTCATAGATCGATCAGCAAATATCAATGACACCCTGGCTGGCTTGAAGGACGTGAGACCAAGGCGCTTAGCAACGGAATAGGGCATGAGGTTTACGCTGGCACCCAAATCGCAGAGAGAATGCTCAAAGGTTAGAGGCCCAATTTGCACAGATAGTACGAATCTCCCCGGATCCTCAAGTTTTTCGGGCATCCTTCCTTGCAACACGGCACTGCACTCTTTAGTGATCATCATCACGCCTTCGTCACTTGTAATCTTGTTGGTGACCATGTCCTTCACATACTTCTTCAAGGCAGGAACCATCTGGACCGCATCGATAAAAGGAAGCCTCACCGAAAGCTCGTTCACTAGCGTCTTACACTTTGCTTGCTCAAGATCTCTTTGTGTCTTCTTCGGGCGCCTAGGGTAAGGAACCTTAGGTACATAGACACGTGCTGGTGGAGTTACAGGTGTCTCCTCGAGTTCTTGTGGTTTGGACGAGGAGCTTGCCTCATCAACTTCAGCATCGTCTTTCACATTTACGGTCTCGGGAATCTTCTCTTTTCCCTTGGACTCAACCGCGGGTTCAATCTCTTTCCCACTCCTCAATGTGATTGCTTGAACGAACTCATTCTTCGGGTTTTGCTCCCCTTTTCCCGGAAGAACTCCACTAGGTCTCTTGATCGCTTCCGCCGTTTGAGCCACTTGAGTGTCAAGTTTCTTCACATGAGTTTGAATGGCCTCGAATTTGCTGTTGAGATCCTGATACATTCCTTCCACTTTGACGTTAATCTCATTAGCCGTCTTTTGTTGATTGACCATCAATTGTTGCATCATCGCCTCTAGCTTAGACTCTTGGCTGGGTTGAGGATTGTTGAATTGCTGTTTTTGCTGAAAACCGCCTTGGTTTTGGAAATTATTTTGTTCTCGGTCTTGCCCGAACTGCTGTCTCGGCTGATAACCGCCTTGGTTTTGTACAAACTGTTTTTGCTGGAAACCGCCTTGTGCATATGGCTTCCGTTCTTGACTTTGCATCCCTTGCTGTCCTTGGAAACCTTTAGCGAATATGCTCACGCCCTGATTTGGAACGGGTTGTTTGGGCTGAAAACCTCCTTGTTGCGGGTAAACTTGATCCTGCGGGTTTTCAACGTTGGTGCTTCTGTATGAGAAGTTAGGATGATTTCTGTAGTTCTGGTTGAAACCTTTGTTGAAGAACCCCTGATTCTGTATGTAGTTCACCTCATCTTCGTATTCTTGTTCTTGCTCAGCACTCTCTTTGTAGAGTCCTTCCTCTCTAGTGTCTTCACAAGAGTTGATAGCTTTTTGATTTCCTTTAAGTAGTGCTGCAATGCCATTAACCTTTGCGAAAAGCTCATCCATCCTTTGCGTTTCAGCACCACTCACGCGTCTCGTTCTGTCATACTCGGGATTTCGATGGCTTGAACTCGCAGAAAGATTTTCAATAAGCTCATAAGCTTCCTCCTTGGTCTTTGTCATGAAGTTGCCATTGCTGGCTGCATTTAGACAATTTTTGGAGTCCCAATCTACTCCATCGTAGAAGATGTTCAGCACTTGCTCGTCGGAATAACCATGATGAGGGCATTCCCTTAGGTATTCTCTAAAACGTTCCCACGCTTCATTGAAAGGTTCACCGCTGTTTTGCTGAAATTGGGTGATCTTGATTCTGAGGGAAGCGGTCTTGGATTTGGTGTAGAACTGATCCAAGAAAGCCGACCTTATTGCATCCCAAGAAGTCAAAGAACCCGGCTCTAGAGATTTGAGCCATCTAGCTGCTCGATCAGCTAAAGAGAAAGAGAAGAGCTTGCATTTCAAATAGTCCGCAGGGACTCCATTTGAGCTTGTAGTGCTGCAAATCTCTTCGAACATTTCAACGTGATCCATGGGATTCTCCGAAGCTTTCCCATAGAACAGATGTCTCTCGACGAGAGCAATGATCTGAGGTTTGATCTCGAAGTTCTGCCTCTGAATAGGCGGTGGACGAATAGCGGTTCTGTCCTGGTAAAATTGGTGAGGAGTGTCAATACCCCCGATCGGTCTGCGTGGAGGCTGTCTTTGATTCAACTGGTGTTGAGCAGCAGCAGCTTGCCTCCGAGCTTCAGCTCGTCTATGGACATCAGCAGCAGCAGCTGCTTGGTTTGCATTGGCGTTTAGATCGCCATCACCATCATGAGCAAGAGGAGGAGGGTTCAAGAGGTTCCCTTCCTCGCCATACTCGTGATGTTCGTCTCCATCAACAGGCAGATTTTGATTGTCCGGTAAGTTAGCCATTTCTCTCCTTTGCAATCTAGCTCTGTTGTTTTCTCGTTCCACTCTTGCCAAATCTTCGTTGTTCAACTCAAGCAGATTTTCAGAGCCTTGGCTTCTGGTCATGTACCTGAGATGCACGGAAAAGAGCAACAATAAAACGAGTTAGTAACGACAAAAAGAAATTCTTAGTCTGAACTTTCGTCCAAGACTCATAGGCAACGATTGGTCCCCGGCAACGGCGCCAAATTGATTTTCAGTGTGGTTTCACCAAGTCAATTAATAACTAAAATGCACACTATACCGCAATCATAACGGTTGTCGATTGTAGCATTTTAGGATCGAATCCACAGAGATCAATGTTACGACTATGAGAATGCAGGATGAAATTAAAGCTAAGACGAATGACAGATTTTTTTTTTGGTTTTACGGTTTCGAAACTAAGAACGATAACTAAAACGGTGCAAATTCAAATAGAGAAAACGTTAAGCCTCGGGTGACGTTGCGGGAAATCACGAATAACGGTTAATGCATCTTAAACGGGGGTTAGCATTAAGAAACGTCTAGAACTCAAACCTAATAATAGATTAACCTCCTCCCGGAGTATTAATCCCTATGCTTTAAAACTATGAAGACTAACTCCCGTTGAATTCAAATGTTCTAAGCATGCTTTTCTAGTTCGATTTGATAGGTTCACAAGAACGCCTTAACATCAACTCCCGTTGGATAAGGACGTTTTGCTCATCTAGGATAATTCCGGCATCTAGACAAACACTCTCGTGCGCTAGATAACCTAAGATCGAGAACCAAGTGATCAGTTTAATTCAAGCAATAAGAACACCATAGACGAAGAATCCACCGAATAAATCCCCTTTTAATCTATCCTAAACCGTTAAATCATGAAATCCCTTAACACCCTTTGGCTTAACTAAGAAACTACTCACTCATAATTGCAGAACAAATACAGAGAAATGATGAAGAACACATGATCAACAAAACAGAAATAGAAGAGATTAAGAAAACTTCTCCAATATGTAGGATCAAAGGGTTGCTTTCCAAGCTTACAAATCACCAAGATCAAAGAGAAGAGTACCCAATACAGTGTGTATGTTACAACTGGTCTTAGACCCCTTATTTTTCAGAGTTTTTCGTCAAAGAGAGAGAGAAAATTAGGTGAAATAGTTCAAAACACGTTTTTACACTATTATCAGAGGTTGGATCGATCGATCCATGTGTGTGGATCGATCGATCCCATCTTTTTCTTCGGATCGATCGATCCGCGTCAAACAGCGATCGATCCACTAAATGTCCGATTTGCTGGATCGATCGATCCCTTCATCTGGATCGATCGATCCCATCCTTTTTTGCTCGGTTTTGCCGTTTTTCCGTTCTAGGCCTCCGGACTCCGTCCCGAAATGCCTTTTCACCTGAAATGACTCCTAAAAGACTAAAACTATCGAAAAAGACTTGATTATGTACAAAAAAACGCGAATTGGAAAACGTCAAAAACGTCACACATCAAGCGGCTCCTCGGTCTTCGGTAGGCCTGTCAAGCGGGTCAAACCCGCCCCGCACGGGTAAAAAAAATTTTTTGACCCGCTTCGATCCGCCTCGCTAAATTTGTGAACATAAAATACTTGACCTGCATCCGCCTCGCTTGAACGCGGGTAAACTGCATATATTTAAATAATAATAAAAAAACTTATAATGTTGCTAGCAAAAAATATATTTAATAAAATAAATTTCATATGGTAAAACATAAATAAAATTTTTTTTGAAAAAATAAACAAAATAATTAATTAATTTATATATATTACAAAATATTTCAATATTTTAATAGTAGTTAGTAAATAAAAATTATTTATTAAATTTTAAAAAAATTGCGGGTAATCCGGATTACCCGGGAATAAAAATTTTGACCCGCACCGCCCCGCAAAACCCGCTTTTTTGCCATTGAAATTTTCTTAACCCACATCCGCCCTGTGGCCGGTTAAACAGGGTAGGACCCGCAGATTGTGAACCAAATTGACAGGCCTAGTCTTCGGGCCTGAGAGAGTTTAAAACTAGGGCGAACCGTTTTTAAGCACGTAACGAGTCCTTTTAAAATTCCCCAATTTACATTTCAATTCCATTGATTTGGTAAATATTTACCTATTGGGTAAGATTAATAATCTAAATTGGTTCATAAAGTAACAACTAAAAGCATAAATTGATTAAACAATTAAAGTACTGCAGAAAATTGATGACGGGACATTTACGAAGAATCTATATTGAATACAAAACTGAAGAATCTAGATATTGTGTAATTTAATATCACAACAATCGCATTGAAAGCAAAACGTCAAATGCTTATCAAAATAAGGTATTGAATATTGTGGGGGGGGAGGGGGGAAAGGTCCATCTTGGAAGGTTTAGGGCTGGGCATAAAAACCGGAATCGAAATATCCGAATTGGAATCGATCCGAAATTACCGGTTCGGTTTCGGTTATGGCCAAAATACCCATTGGATCATACTTATTGATATTTGTGGGTATCGAGTAATATCCGGAACCGAACCGAAAATATTTCGGGTACCCAAATTACCCGAATTATAATTATATACCATAAAGTATTAAATATATATCAGGTTTTTGGATATATTTTCGATATTATGGGTATATTTAATTAAGTTTTTTCGGGTTTTTGGGTTTTCGGATATATTTTCAGGTTTACGGGTATATTTTTGGTATTTTAGATATATTTTCCTTAGTTTTTTCTAGGTTTTCAAGTATATTTTTGGATTTTTTGGTATAATTTAGATTTTTTGGATAATAAATACCCGAAACCGATTAAGATCCGAAAAAGTTTGGGTATTTTCCAGTTCTTAAATTTTGGAACCGAACCGACTTGTATGGAACCAAAAATATTTCGGTATCTATATGAATCATAAACCTTCCTACTCGAAATACCCGGAACTGAACCAAATACCCATGGCTAGTTTCTTTCTTGATCTACGAAGTTAGTAAGTCCTTATGACTGACTACTCAACGACAAATGGTACTTGGTTTAGATATAGAAAAATTGAAAGAAAATTATGTATACGGAAATAACATTCTCTCCATTTAAAAAAAAACAATTATAAAAAATCATTTTGGAGTTATTTTTGTTTAAAATATAACTATTCACACTCAATTCTTATTTTACTCCTTATTCAAAATTAATAAATTTTAATTTTAATTTATTAACATTTAATTAATAGTTTATTGAATAAGAACATCTATACTATTAATAGGGATGTCAATTAGGGCCAAAGCCCAAGGGCCGGCCCGATCCTGAAAATTACCAGACTCGGACCTAGAAATATAAGTCCAAAAATATCGGATCTTTCGGGCTAATATGTTTTTTGAGTTTAGCCCGACCGGGCTCGGACTAGCCCGAAAAACTCGAAACTTTACAATTTAATTAGTTAGAGATTTTATTTAAAAATTTATCTTTCTAAAAATAATAATTTGACATATTTTCTATATATTTTCGTTGATCAAAACCCTAATTTACTAATTGTGTGCTTACTATAGTAATTTAACATATTTTCTATATATTATACTTACTCTTTGATCAGTACAAGAGTTGCACTTTGAGTTCGACGAATGTGTCTTCTTCTCCACGTGAAACATGGTTTGTTGCTAAAACCCAGTGGGACGCTTGAGTGACTTTAGCCCTTTAGCCTTTTATCCTTTTAAGTGACAACCATAAATTATCCTTTTAAGTTTTATGATTCACAACAAGAATTAAAGAGAGTCTCCGAGTGTAACATAGGTTAAAGAATTTTGTTTCTCGTGGACTCAATATGTCTTCCGATCCATTGACACTTTGGTAGGGGCCAAAATGGAAGTTAGGCCCAATTGATCAAAGATCCGCCTATTCTCTTAGTTCATTGAAAATGGTCTGCATATGAGTTTGATGTCAAATGAACAGCTAAATAATTATTAGTTATTTTTTTTAATTAAATCAAATTTTAGTAAAATAATTATAAAACACGGAAAAGTTAGTTTTCGTAACTTAATCACGTTTTTTATTATATTTTAACATGCTAATTGTATATAGCAGAATCACTTTTTTAATCGTGAAAACATGAACAAGTGGTATATCATTTATCACCATAATAACATAAAATGCAAAAGCATCAAGAAAAATATGATTACAATAAACCATATATTGTTTTAATAAATATATCAGGTTTGCATATTTTTTACATACATAAGTTTACATAAGAATTAACACCAAATAAAATAATATGTTGACTTGAAGATCACATATGTAGTAATTTAATTAAATTAAACTTAACGACATCGAGTTTAGTTTTCGGAGTAAACTGAAGTAAGAAACTTTTTGAGACGTCTATTATAGACGCAAGGTCTCTCCATATGTGCCAAGTGACCTGCTTTTTTTATACTGTCCATTGTTGTATTTTCCCCAAGTTGCCTTGAAAACAGAATTGAAAGGAGAATATATTCATAATATTACGTAATTAATACTTTCAGTTAAAAAAGAAGAAGATAAATTATTGTATTGAAACTTACTCTTTCATGTTCTTGGCCATTTCAACGTTAAAAATTTGATCACTTTCCCCCCACAAAAGATGTATTTTCTGCATAACCAACCAATTTTAGATTATTGATGTGTTAACTTTTAGTGTATCTTAGATTACAGTTATATAAATTACGAGATTTCAGAAAATAACTCATAAACACTATTTTTTTGTATAAATATTGAAAATAACATTTTATCATTTTTAGAAATCAGGAAAAAACATGTGTCCAGTAATTTCTACCTAGAAGCAATTCCAACTTTTGTAAAACTATTTTTAGATTAAAAAAACATTTATTAGACGTTGCGGAAATGATTGTATTATTATTAATAATATTTGATTTGTATAGTTTGTACATCCAATTTGTTGGAAACTACAAAGCACCTAAGAATAAATGAAAATTCTCAAAAATACCACATTTTATGTTTTTTTTTTCTCTAAAAGTAACAAATTTTAAAAATTCAAAAGTACCACAAATTTAATGTTTAAGAAGAATTACTAAAATTTTAAGAATTTTCCTATAGAAAATTTTATTTTTAACACATATTTTCCTCATTTGTAAAGGTTTTATTGTGAAAGAAAATAATAATGTTTTTGTTATTTTTCTGAAATCTCGTAATTTCTGAATATGACATAAATTCTAAAAATACCATCAAATTGAAGTTAAGAAAGGATTAATACAAATTTAAATTCACAATACCTGTTTTCTTTTTAACTTGTAGTAACATCCTTCCTTAACCTAAATTTGTGGTATTTTGGAACTTTTACAAACGGTGGTATCTAAGAATTGAGTTCTATTTTTGTGTGTGGTATTTTTAGGATATTTCAATGTGAAAAGTAATTTATAATATTTCTTATTAGAAACTAAAGTATGGAACTCTATTCTAAGTGAAACGAAAAGAAAACGATTATGTGTATTGTACGGATAATCATGTGTTTCCACTAAACGAATAATTCCATATATTTTCTTGTGGATGAGAATTTAATTAAAATCTTATATTAAAACCTGTTGAAAACGAGGCGTGGTCACATCTTTGTTGCTTATGACCAAAGCTTCCAACAATTCTGCTCTTTCCTCCCTATTGGTAATCATCACCTTCACATTTTACAAAAACAGAAAATATTACTATTAACCAAATGAGAAGTATTTATTCTCTTGTTAAGAAAGAATTAGGAACAATCCAATTTTTTCCGAAATAATGATTATCTGAAGTTACAAATGTGAAGTTATCTGAAGATTTTCCTAGTGCTGGAATAATCGGAACCAATTATTTTGCACAAATTAAAATTAAAACAATTAAAAACTTTGTGTAGGTACCTCCAAGTAATCCTTAAAGAGGCGGTTTGGGAACCACATGGGTCTATGAACAGCCATGGTGAAGAGATTCTTGAGTCCCTTAACCGAAGTTGGTAACAAAAGATCAGCCGAGGACTTAAACCCTAACCGGTTCAAATTCGACTCACTGATCGTATCAGTCATCGCAAGTATGGAACCTGACACTACCATGGCTCGAACCATCTCAGGGTACTCCTCGGCGATCTTAAAAGCCACCATGCCACCGTAACTAAACCCTACGAGGACAAACTTATCCACGCCGAGGATACGAAGAGACTTAACCAAACAGTGGGCTTGAAACGCTGGAGACCTGTCCGGTTTATCTGAGTAGGACCCACCAAAGAAGAGGAGGTCCGGTATATAGACAGAATACTTCTTGGCTAATGATCGAACTTGGAACTGCCACGTCACGATTCCCTCGACCGCAAAGCCGTGGATGAATAAGATGGCTGGTTTGGTATGTTTCTTGGGTTGGACGGCTGAGTTTTTGTCAGATTTTTTCGGGTTTTTTAGGGTTTCTTTGGGGATCCAAAAGTTCATCCTCGTCCCTGGTTCGATCTCTACGGTGTACGGAACGACGCCGGTCAATTTCATGAGACCGTACAACAATGGTTTTTGTGCTTCCACCAAGTTCACCATTGTGTAATTTACTCTTTCTTTCCCTTTTCTTGGGTTCTTCTTTTGATAAAAATGGAGGTAAGAGATGTTTGAATATGGAATAGCAATGGAAAGGTAAAGATTAAAAATCTTTTGAATTGGGATTAATTATAATGTATTTGGTGTGGGGTTCTTATTTATATTCATCCAATTCTTGTCTTACATTTTTCGATTTATCTTGTCAGACTAGTTTTGATTGATAACTTGCAAACTAGTATAATAACTTTGCAGATATTAGTAATTATGCAATTTTAGTGAAATAAATTCCGGTTTTTTTTTCTTGTTTAGTAATAATATTGCCATTTTGCTCTCTTAACGATCCCTCCATTTCGTAATGTTACCGATCAAAACTATTATCATCGATAACAGTATGCCTCATATATTAGAGAAGATGGAGTGATGTTTTTCTTCAACAATGGGGTTCTTACTTGCCTTGCCAGTTGCATGAAATCTCTGAATTTAGTCAAAGTTGGAGATCTGCACTTCCTATACTTCTGTCTGTCGATATGTTGTAAACTTGTACTATTAAATAACTACTATACTATTATATAAAAAAACCTTTAATATACTCATTTACGTCAAAAAAAAATTTCTTTTTCTTGTTCTTTTACGTCATTTTAGTATCGAATAACATCCAAAACACATCATCGTTCAACATCTACATACTTTTTCATTTTGTTCTTGATGTTATATGAACCAGATAATATAGGTCCTTTTCTACGGTACTCCAAAGACAGCCCACGTCCAATACCTCCTACGATTTATTTATCCTCAATTGGTTTTCTGAAAGTATTTTATTTTGAGTGACTGAGCTACGCAATTAGACTACATGCACCACCCATAATCTCCAAAGCTTATCTTCGAGTAACAACAAGTAAACGTACACGTCATCTTTGAGTGTTGTAATCACAATTTGTACCAAAACGATTATAAATTTAATATGCACAAACCCAAAATGACAAGATAATACATAACCTAACTACCTAGACCAAAATAATATATATTTAAAAAAAGTCATACCAAGATGTTGAATTTTACATTTACGTTAGTAGTTACTTTCACTTCATCACAATCTACACCAACATCTAATATTTCTCTAATTTTAAATAATATATTTTCCCAATTTACCTTATATATAAACGCTTCGTCTTCACTTTACATATATAGCAAAAACAAGGAAAAGAAAAAAAAACCAATAAAACAATTATTTCTTTCACAATCATCTGCAATGAGCTTATTGAAAAGTCTAGTGATCATCTCCGTTCTCGGAATAGTCTTTATACCTCGTTATTCTGAATCCGCGATATCATGTAGTGTTGTTATGCAAGATTTGCAGCCATGTGTAAGCTACTTGACTAGCGGAAGTGGACAGCCTCCGGCGACTTGTTGTGACGGAGTTAAGAGTTTAGCGGCGGCGACCACCACATCCGCCGATAAAAAGGCGGCTTGTCAATGCATTAAATCAGTGGCTAATAGTGTCACCGTAAAGCCTGAATTGGCTAAAGCCCTCGCTAGCAATTGTGGCGCCAGCTTGCCCGTTGATGCATCTTCTACTGTCGACTGTACTACGTACGTTTGATATGCTCTTGACTGATTTTTTTTTTTTTTTTTAAATATATATATGTGGTTTGTTATCACTTTATATAGAACGTACATGCTTTAAATGTTAAGATTCTATTTTTAGAAAGAAAATAAGGTAATCATTCTAAAAGAAAATTATCAAGTTACACAAAGTTTATTTGTTGTTATCGCTGATTTCCTAATCCATCTACTTTGTTTTTTTATAGTTCGCTCAATTTTTGTTTTTGTTGAAATTTCCCTTAATTAATTTTAAAACTAAACTCTTATAGGAAAAGATGAAAATTTATTGTACGTACAGTGAATATAGATATTCTAATAAATAACTGTTTAGGTTAAACTCCAAATTTTAAAAGCTGAAATAAAACATAATTGATGATTTTATTGGAATTTTTTATTTGCAGGATTGGTTGAGATATTAATTCTCAATATCGACCAATGGATCCGTCTATCCTTCTTAAGTTTGCAATTTACATCAATAAAAGGCCTCGTATTATATATTTATGCGAGTGTTTGTGTCACACTCTAGGCCTACTCATTGTAAGGTTCATTTCATTTCGTAATGTATGCATGTTCGTGTATAAGTAATCTCTCTTAAATTCTTAATTAGTGCAAAATTATTTACGCCGGCGGTTTGGATATTGTTGTGAACTGATATGAGTCATGAAAATTCCAGCTTTTCTTGCGGTTGAATATCGAATTTATCAAAGCTCTATGACTACTATATTTTTTTCTGTGTCAACATGTCTACTATATATTATTGCATCGCATAGTAAATATAATAAAATGTCACTATGGAAAGATAAATCTCGCCATTTAGGTATATATGATCTAATACACCTTATATGTTAGGATTTGGATCTCAATCGACCAACGGTTTAAAGTAAGAAATAAAAGACATACACGATTTATAGTAGTTTACCCTCAGTGTGAAAGCTATGTCTATTTATTGCCATTACGGATTTCATTATAATCGAATTTGATAGAAACAAATTATATTTTTTGCACTCTCATGATCTACATTAATAATGAGAATACGACAAACATAATATAAGAAAACAAACCCTAAAAAACGAGAATATGTTTCAAATACCCGAATTATTTTTAATTAACATTCTTAATTATATTAAAAAAAAATTTTTACTAAAGATCCGACCTCGTTGATGTCCGATTATCGGGTCACACAACAAATCCAAATTATTAGACTTCATAAAACTCAACAATCTTCCACTTAGAGACTAATCACGATCATATGTGAGTAGTTGTGGAACCAGTAACTTGGTAATCACTAATCGCAACGACTATGATCCTCAATTATGAAGTCTAATTGATGTTGTACACAACCTCAACTTATCATACGTACAGCGCTAGGAAACAAGCAAACTATCGCTCAGATTGCATCGAAAAATGTTAAAGGATAAAAGACGATGTAAAATAAAGTTGAGATATCTCATATATGTATCATATACGGTCAAAGCAAGTGGAAACATCATGAAAAGGGTTATAAAACAGTACGTATATATATATAACTTTCAAAAAGTCATGAAAAGAAAACACAAGTAGATAGAGTCGAGGTAAGAAATAAATAAAAAGAAACTATAATGAATTTGACCAAGACTGATTTACTTTGGGTGATAATCTATGATAAGACCTTTAATCATCATCATCATCATCATTCATAATTAACGTTTCTTCTTCATCTCGTCAAATTGGTGGAGAAGGCGATCGAAGTCGGTCTCTCGCTACGTGACGTCAGTTCCAAGACAGAAACGAGGCAGTCGTGACGTCATCAACGAACGGATATTCCATCTCCGGCGCCGGCGAGAAATAAGGAACTCTCTGTGTATTCTGATGGGCCCACGACGGTGACGACGAAGCATTGTGATGATGATGATGATGACTGTAATAGTTTCCACCTCCGTTGTACGGATTCTCTGCCGGAATTTCTGCCGCCGATGAGCCACCACCGGAGGTTATTGAGTTTCTGGCGGTTGCACGCCTCTCTTCCTTCTTGAATCGGATTCCACACGCATTACATAACGACTGCACCAAATTAAAATCATTGTCACATCCAAAGTTTCATGAAATGTATACATCGTTGATTTTATATAACCATACTATATATATATATATATATATATATATGAGAAAATTGGGAAAATAGGAATGTCGAGGTTGAATAATAAATATGAAAAAATAATAATAAATATGAGCTTAACATCTTTTTAATGGTAAAAAAACTATTTTAGCTATAAATTGAACATAATTTTTTTTAAATGAAGTTAGAGTAAAAGATCCATAAAATAAAAGAAATATAAAACAACCAAAATGTATATGATGTGACAAATTTGATTAGAAAAGTCTTCTACTTTTTTTTTGTCTAGAATATATAAGAGAGTTTTGCAGCATATAATAGTTATGAAGTTTTGAATAGCCAAAATGACACCTTTTGCTTTTATTACAATCTAGATACTTTTTCAACAATTCATACACTATCTTTCGTTTATGGATTTATATATTGTTATCTTGGACACTTATCACATTAATTGATGATATACATGACGAATGTATTATCAAATTACCTTAGGTCCTTTTGGTCCGTTTCTCCATAGAGGAGTAGAAGTGGTGTCGCAGCTAGCACAACGGCGAGGTAGGTTGTGATCACCATTGCTCTTCTTGTACGACGTCGATTTAGCATTTCCTCCGTGAAATAAAAAGTCTCCGGAGATGTTGTTAGAACTAGCAGAAGAAAATCGACGGTGGTCATCGAGCCGAGTGGAGGGTGTTCCAAGTGAGAGAGTGCAATCAACAGAAGTTTCTGAGGAGAGATTATTATAAGGATCATAATTTTGATGGTTTTGGTCGTCATTTTCCGAGGAAAAAAACATGGAGAAGTTAGGGTTAGTTTGGTATCCCATCATGAAATTGAGGTCTAGACACAGAGAGAGATCGATTGAGAGAGTTTAGAGACGTGTGTGTGTTGTTTGGTTTCTGTGTGAGTAAGTTTTATAACGTACAAATTAAGACATGGCTACATATATATAGACCGTTTGGAAACTTAACGACAAAAGGAATTGGTATGATCGAATCTATTGTAGTGACGATTACATTATTTGCTACTTTATCTAAAGAAAGCAACAATTCTACAATGAATATTCTCAAGGGCTTTAATCAACTCAATATTTTTCATTTTTTCTTAATCGTATTTTTGGGTACGGAACATAAATTATTCTAAACACTATTTTCCACGCCGATTTTATGCTACAGTAATAAAACATTTTTTTTAAAAGCTATTCTAGGCTCTATAATACTAGATGTTTTAAGAAATGGAGCACCACTATTTATTTCAGATCTTAAATTCAAAATTTTGATGCATGATATTTTGCTTAACCCTCTCTAATTTCTGTAGAAAAACACGTAATCCTCGTGTTAGAAAAGATTTTTTTTTTAATATTGCATGTTTGAATCAGTATCAAAGTAATTCAAATGTTTTTAGAATGTGGTTTCAATTTTATCGGATATCTTAGGAATATGTTTTCTGAGTATATAATACATGAAATGAGTAGTTTCCTTTTCATGTTTGTTTCAAATAAAAGTGAGCAAAAGCAAACTATAAAAGATAGTTTAACATTCTTAAGCAAAACACAGTAGATTTTGCATTTACAATATGTTTTGATGAAGCTAAAGACTTCTAAATTAATATTTTAATGAGAAGTGTATCTGCAGTTTTAGTGTCGGAAGCGTTGGTCAAAAGAGGCCCACGTGAATGACAATGTCACGGTCTTCTAAGGATTTGGTCTCTCTCCGATTACGAAGCCCCTTTCACTCATTGCTCTTTTATATCCTCCGATTCACCCCGTCTTTTCCCGGACGTCTAAACTAATGAAATATACGACTAAGATTCAATTCGTACTAGTTATATAGTTATATAGCGCGAAATATTTTTTCTCAAAAATTATTTTGAAATTTAAGAAAAATTAATTTATCTAAATTTTATAATATGTTTAACTAATGATTATATATATAACTGTCAATCCGGACTAACATGACTATTTAATTCGTTTTGTAATGAACTAAAATATTATTCAGACTAACCCGCAAAAACCTATAATCTTGAAAACATAACTCTAATATGCACCGCTTAATGACTATGGTTTTTGTGGTCAGTCCACAAACTTTTAAAAATCAATTTTCTCGTGTCTAATTCTTTATAAAATTAATAAAATATTTTTTAAATTTTTGTTTTGATATATATTCAAATAAAATATAATAA